>CAUYQG010225996.1:0-14383 GCA_963574415.1 Tarsius wallacei
CCTAGATGAGATATACTTTGCCTATGATTTCTGTTCCTTCAAAAAGTTTCCATACAATCCATAATTACTAGGTAACAGAAAGCGTATCTACATACCTTCACAGTTTCAGGCTAGTTTGTGTGTCAGAATTCTGAAACTATACTGAATAAGAAGGTTCCAGAAATATCCCTTTTTCCCCATGGAAACTGTAAGCCAAAGTGTGTACATTCCATTTTTGTTGAGTCAGCCTCTCCATTAGTTCCCAACACACCCAGAGTATTTGAAAATAGTCCCCTAGGTATAGACTCCTGCAGTGTCCTTGGAGAAGTCAATGCTCAGGAGAAAGGGCCACCCAGTCTAAACTCTTCCCCTACTTAAGCCCCACCTTTACCCCCAAAAGACAACCATGCACCCCAGCAGGTTCTAAGTGGCCAGAAGATGTGCGTGTTGGACAAGGCTTCTGTGTACTTGGTTTCCCTTGAGGCCGAGCTAACAGAGAAAAAATACACACAAACATCACCCTCAAGAACAAGACAGTCGATCTAGCGGTAGTGGCCTAAGAGCTGCTCAAACTGTGACCCATCTGGACTAATTTTTATTTAATGAAAACATTTTATAAAAGGAACTCCAGGTGCGTGAAGCACCTGGGCTAATAGGGAGAAGGGATTTGGCAAAGGAAAAGGGGTGCATTGAGCCTTTCTCAATCAGAGAGATTCCTCAGAAAGTGAAACAGAAGTGTTTACCCTAAAACGCCTGAGAAATTGCTCTTAGATACCCCTGCCTACCCAAGGCTCCCTATAACACACTTCCTACCCTCTTCCCCGCACAATAAGGCACAGAAGGTAACATGGATGCAACTATGAGATTATGTATTACATGTGCCTCATATTCCTCACAACACTTCACAGAGGACTAGGCAAAAAAAGTAGATGTCCTATAAATACTAATCGATTGATTAATTGATCAACTGATGGCCCTTCTAAAGTGACTTATTATCCAAGAGAAGCTGGACTCATAATGCAAACGCTTTGTTCCTGTTTTACCCCAGGAGATTATTTTACATTTCAAGGGAGCCTCACAGTTTGAACTGGACTGTGAAAAATGAACCAAAACAAGCTGGCAAATAGTTCTCAAATTCTATATTCCACCCACAAAATTTGCATTGCTTCTATTTGTCAAATGCCACCGGGCCCTTTCTATCCATCATCTTCTCCCACACAAACTAGCCTGAAACTGTGAAGGTATGTAGATACGCTTTCTGTTACCTAGTAATTATGGATTGTATGGAAACTTTTTGAAGGAACAGAAATCATAGGCAAAGTATATCTCATCTAGGCCCAACAAATGATTGTTTTTAAAGGTCTGATGCTTGACCCATTTAAGATTTCAGCACAGGCTTAATTTTATTACTAAGAATTACTAGTGTCACACAATATATACCATTAAACAAATGCATCTATTCTGAGACATTTCATTGTCATTGGCTTTATTAAGACCCAGAATCTGTTCATTAAAATACTTACAATTGAACTGGCTAGATATATTTTTTTAAGCCATTCCATTTTTAATTTTTATTTAATTTTTTATTTTAAAGATGCAGTACAATTCAGGGTCAGCTATACAGAGGTTCATTATACAGGTACCCTTGTTGAAAATACCATCCAGAATTCCCAGAGGAGCCTTTACCGTTGATTAACTTTGAAATGAAGTCCAAACATTCTTGGTTTCAGGGAAAAGTTTAAAGCTTTTTTTTTTTCTTCAACATCACACACTCTCCCCCAGCAGATTCCCACTACTGCCAATCCTTATAGTATTAGATATGTTTAAAGAAGAAAAATTATCCAGTGTGTATCTGGTTAAGGATTTGCAGCATACACCTACATCCATGCTTCTCACACTTCCACAGAAAGTGAAAGTGATACTTAATTATCAAAATAAAAATCCACAGAATCTACATGTGCAAAACAACTTCCTCTTTTTCTGTTATTTTCAACCCCCTAAAGAGTGGGAGAACTGAAAGACATCTTTCTGCCGCTGGTTCCAAGAAATTAAAGTATTTTCCTGCTTGGAATTAAGTAATTTCTTAGAGTGGTTTATATACTATTTAAGCAATGATACTATGCAGTAAAATAAAATATTAATCACAGCTCAAGAAATTCTATTCGCTGTTATAGTATGTGAGTGCCTTTGATTCAACCTATAGTGGTCAAGCTCTGCTTTTCTCTGCATGGTGCCAACTCCCTCACAAAAGTACATCAAATGTTGTCTTTCCATTTTTGTGACCTTAAAGTCTAGGACTGCACATTCAATCTCATTCTACTCCTCCACGAATAGTTTAGGGCAGTTTGATGGAACACTATATCTACAATCTATCCAAGCCAAAGCAAGGTTATTGACGAGATATCAACGTCATTAAATTGTACCCTTAAAAGTTCTCAGCGGTCAGGAAAATGGGGCCACTGCAGACTGATGTTTATGCTGCCACCTCTTGGCCTTATAGGTAAATACATCACGGCAGAAGGGGTGGGGGGATCAGCCCCTGATTCATGGTATTCATATTGTAATTGTGTTAGAGTCCAAACACAATTCTTCTTAAGTGGGGGAAGGGGAGCTCTCAGATCCTCTGGAGAATATTGTGAAAGCTCTGGACCCCCTCCCCAGAAGAAAAACCACATACACAATAGATGTGTGGTGATAAATTTGGACAGCATGAACCCCATCCATGTACCCCCTTCTAGACTACAAATACAGCAGAACAACCACATGTTTCATGCTGCAACAAGTATCCTGTAACATGGAAGGCAGCAGAAATTCTGGGAGGATGATTAGAATATGAGATTATTCCAAAGAAAATTTTTGACATCAAATGATTTTTAGTTCAAAATTGGTAGTGTGTTATGTTGAAGAAAAAAAAAAGCTTTAAACTTTTCCCTGAAACCAAGAATGTTTGGACTTCATTTCAAAGTTAATCAACGGTAAAGGCTCCTCTGGGAATTCTGGATGGTATTTTCAACAGAAACATTATGCTTTGACACCTCTGTCACCTCCGTTGTTGATTTTTTTTATTTTTTTATTTTTTTATTTTTTGAGTTAGAGTCTCATTCTGTCACCCAGGTTGGAGTGAAGTGGCATGATCACAGTCACTGCAGCCTCGACCTGCTGGGCTTGGGCAATCCTTCCGCCTCAGACTTCCAAATAGCTGGAACCACAGGCATGCACCACCACACCCGGTTAATTTTTTGATTTATTGTAGAGATGAGGTCTTGCCAAGTTGCCCAGGCTGGTCTTGAACCCCTGGGCTCAGGCAATCTTCCCAAAGTGCTGGGATTACAGGCGTGAGTCACTGTGCCTGGCTTGTTGTTGACATCTTAAACCCTCCCACAGTTGAGTTTTGTATCAGGTGACTTGGTCTGGTGCATGTGTTTTGTTTATTTGTTTAGTTTATAGAAATGTCTTCCATGTTTCTATGAGTATTTTTGCAGCACAGAGCCATCAGCTGCCTCTAAGTTTTTTAAGGGCTGATGCTTGACTCATGTAAGATTTCAGCACATCATCGAGAATTATTCATCATAAAGAATTATTGGTGTCACTTAATATACCATTAAACAAATAAGTCTATCCTGAGGCAGTTCGTTGTTGTCAACCATATTAAAACCGAGAATCTGGCTGGGCTCAGTGTCTCAGCCTGTAATCCCTGTGCTTTGGGAGGTCGAGGCGAGTGGATTGCCTGAGCCTGCAGGTTCGAGACCCTCCCGGGCAACTTGGTGAGACCTCGTCTCTACAATAAATAAAAAACTGGCTGGGCATGGTAGCATGAGCCTGCAGTTCTGGCTATTTGGAAGGCTGAGGCAGAAGGAACCCCGGAGCCCAGCAGGTTGAGGCTGCCGTGGCCGGAGCGTGCCACTGCACTCCAGTCTGGGCGACAGAATGAGACTCCAACTCAAAAAAAACCCCGAGAATCTATTACTTAAAATGCTTACAGGCAGAGTGTGGTGGCTCACACCTCTATCCCAGCACTTTGAGAGGTGGAGGCAAGAGGATTGCCTGAGTCCAAGGGTGCAGACCAGTCTGGGCAACTTAGCGAGACCTCATCTCCACAATAAATTGAAAATTTAGTCAGGCATGGTGGTGTGCACCTGTAGTCCCAGCTACTCAGGAGGCTGAGGCAGAAGGATCGCCTGAGCCCAGCAGGTCAAGGCTGTGGTAGCTGTGAGCATGCCATTGCACTCCAGCCTGGGCAACAGTGAAACTTCAACTCAAAAAATAAAAATAAATTTCAAAATGCTTGTATTTGAACTGGCTGAATACATTTAAAGATATCACTTAAAAGTATAGGTGAGTACATCCCAACACTCTCCAAATCTAGAGGCTTCCTCATCTCCTTCAAAATGAAGTCATTCTTCCCATTTCCTACCTAGGGAAAAGGGACTGGCTGAGTCCTTGGAGCATCTGAGAAACTGCTAGAACCAATCCACTTGGTCTTCCTCTCTAATGGAGTGATTGGCAGACACCTAAAGAGGTATTGATTGGTCCAGCCCATCTAACACACCGGTCCTTTTGCCTGTCAGTGTGACCCAGGGATTAATTTAGTAACACTCAGAACCCCTTACACTGCCCTTCGTAAAATTAGCACTCTCTCTCTCTAAGGTCCCCCAATACCTGCTGCATGCTCAGGGAGTAAGCCAATTTTACTGTACAGTGAAAGAGCCTGGCGGCTCAGGCTGCCCAAAAGAACAAGAAGTTCTCCCATCCTGTTTTTTGTCCTCATTCAGTTTGGTTTTTAACCTTGTCGTTATTCTCATAACTCATGTCATGTCATTCCATCAATAGGCAATATTTTATCTTGAAAAACAAATCATCATTATTTTATGGGGGGAAAAAGATTCCCTGATGCACTGTGAGCATCACTACCAGGCAACAACAGCTCCAGAGACTCCTGGCTGATGAAGCAGCAAGGCTTGTCATGCTGTTGCTGTCCCATCTGGGTCGCTTCAGGAGTTTTTACGTTTTATTAACGTAATAAAATGTAGCTGCTACCATTATCTGCAGTACGTCATTACAAATGCATATCACTGGTAGTATCAGTGTGATGCTTGAGTTTACTTTTCCATTAATAGAAACTCTCCGTTTTATACATTAATTATACAAAGAATTAACGACGGTTTACTTAAGTCTGTCTATAAATAGACATTTTAGAAGCAATTATACTCACTGTAAAGAAGTCGCTTTTTTAGTAACAGGTTTTGTTCCAAAAGATGATTTTAAAAGCAGTTGTTCATAAATATAAAATGGTACTTACAAGGAATAAAATGAACATGCTCATGTAACACTCAGCTTTATAAGAGAACAATGGATGTTGAACATGGTGTCGGTTCTGAATTTTCTTGCTTCTTTTCAATCTTGTAAAACTTTATCTAAAGATCCTTATCTTTAACTTTATTCTCTGCTTCACTAGAAGCATGTATAACAAGGACTCCAAACTCAACTTCAGCAGGAAAAAAAGCTCCATGGTCTTCTTCCAGTGTCTCCATTACAGGGAGAGGCACCTCCATTATCCAGCACCAGAAACCAACGAGGGGCCATCCCTCATTTCTAAGCTATCTAATCCATCACTGAGCTTTGTGGATTTTGTCTCCTTCATATCTCTTGAATTTGTCTATTCCCACCACCCCAACCTCCACTGTCGCTCTCTGGTTTGAGCTATGTCATATCATATCCATGCAGTGGTCCCACATCCCATTTCCCCACACCTACCTCAGGTCCATCTCAAATCCCTCTCCCGTGTCACAGCAAGAGGAGTAATACGAAACCCAAATCATGCCTCCCTCCTCCCACTGAAAACACTTCAGTTGCTTGCTATTGGTCTTTATAATTTTTCTAATATAAACAACAAACCCCTTTCCATAGCCCACAAAGTCTTTTTACATAGTTTGACTTCATGTAGCATTAGACTCTGCCTAATATCACAATAACCTGTTCTGAATTTCTCAGCCCTAACTCGCCCTCCCATCATAGAGGATACAAAGCACAAATTCTGTTCCGATTTGCCTGGTCAACTTACTCATCTTTGAGATCGCAGCTCAAACTACGTTTTCTCAAGGAAGTTTTCCCTTACTAGGCTCAATACCCCTATTGTGAACTTTCTTAGCACTTTATACTTCTTGTTCATATTGCATTTTGTGATTACTTATGTTGTTATTTAATTAATATCTATCTTCTTCATTTATCTGTAAGTTTCCTGAAGGTAGCATCTGCTTTGGGTCCTAGTTCTAGCTCTGATGTCTTGTAACTAACAAGTAGTAGTAGATACTCATTAAGTGTGTTGTTTGGTTTGTTTGTTGGCTGGTTGCATGAATGAATAAATGAGATAATCACAAAACAATTCTTTAAAATTTTGAGTCAGAGTCTCACTTCGTCATCCAGGCCAGAGCGCAGCAGCACGCTAACGGTCACTGCAGCCTCAACGTGCTGGACTCAGGCGATCCTTCCACTCAGCCTTCCAAGTAGCTGGAACCACAGGTGTGTACCACCATGCTGGGCTTTTTTTTTTTTTTTTTGACTTATTGTAGATACAAGGTCTTGCCATGTGGCTCAGGCTGGTTTTGAACCCCTGAGCTCAGGTAATCCTCTTGGTTCCACCTCCCAAAGTGCTGGGATTACCAGTGTGAGCCACCATGCCCAGCCACAAAACAATTCTTTATGCCAGGCTTTGAAAGGGACATGGACTCTTAGACCAGATTCTTTTGAATCCAGTTCTTCTACCTACTGGGTGAGCACATTACACATTACTTCTCTGTGCCTCAGTCTCTTTATCTATAATATATGAGCAATAACAATACCTACCTTACAGAGTTGTTATGAAGTTTAAATGAGTTAATATATATAAATTACATTGAACAGTGCCCATAGGGAACACATATATATTGTGTTACAATTACTGCTTTGTTTTTTTTCAGTTGGAGTCTCACTCTGTCGCCCAGGCTGGAGTGCAGTGGCACGCTCATGGCCACCGCAGCCTCGACCTGCTGGGCTCAGGTGATCTTTCCGCCTCAGCCTTCCAAGTAGCCAGAACTACAGGCACGCGCTACCATGCCTGGCTTATTTTATGATTTGTTGTAGAGACGAGGTTTCACCAAGTTTCCCAGGCTGTTCTCAAACCCCTGAGCTCAGGCAATCCTCTCGCCTAGGCCTCCCAAAGTTCTGGGATTACGGGCTTGAGCCACCGCACCCAGCCACAATTATTGTTACTGTCCTCTGACTGTAAGGATGATAAAGAAGAGTCTCAAAGAAATTAAAGGCTCCTAAAAATCATTGTAATAATCCCTTGAGTTCTTACCCTGAACCCTGTGATGAATTGAATTTATGGCACAACTAAGGACTCGTCCCTTAACCATACACAGCATGTGGCCTTGCTCACCATTTATAAGCATATATTTCTACTTTTAATTGCATTAGGATCATCTGCCTTCCCTTACTAGGACTTGGCCTCTAGCTATTTCTGCACTTATAGATTATGTCCAAGCGACACCTCAAAAGTCAGTCCCAGAGCAGCAAACATCCTCCAGGCTGTGGCAGAGAGTAACCCCACTCCGCCTCTGGCTTCATCTATTGCTGGTGTGATGCTGGCACTCTTGCCCTGGAGGGTACCTCTCAGGACAGGCACTCCCCATGATAACTGGAGCATTCTCGAGACCAGCCCGGGCAACTTGGCGAGACCTCATCTCTACAATAAATCAAAAAATTAGCTGGGCGTGGTGGTGCATACTTGGAAGGCTGAGGCAGAAGGATCACCTGAGCCCAGCAGGTCGAGGCTGCGGTAGCCATGAGTGTGCCACTGCACTCCAGCCTGGGCAACAGAGTGAGACTCCAACTCAAAAAAATAAATTTAAAAAGAAAGATAACTGGAGCATTCTGCACAGCTCTCCCGGTCCTCATTCCCATTCCAGAATACTCACCTCCATCCCGGATCTGGCAACTTCTCAAAGATCACTTCAACGCTTCTGCAAAACCCTCCTAACAATATTCTCTTTCCTTCACCACTAGGCTTAAATCAACTTTTTGTGGCATGCTTTCCTTTTTAACTAGATTGTAAATTACTTGAGAGATAAGATCTTTTTGCAACATATTGCTGCAAGAAACCCTCTTTTTCTACCAAACTAAATTTTTCAAGAATGACCAAATGCATAAACAAATAAGATAACAAAAAAAAGTAAGTGAGAAATGTATTCATCTAATCACTCACATTATTTTGCAGTAATATAGATCCATGTCATAGTTAAGTTGCCCATGATTTTTTTTTTTTTTTTTTTGAGTTGGAGTCTCGCTCTGTTGCCCAGACTGGAGTGCAGTGGCTGCTCCCGGCCACCGCAGCCTCAACCTGCTGGGCTCCGGCTATCCTTCCGCCTCAGCCTTCCAAGTAGCTGGAACCACAGGCATGCGCTACCATGTCCGGCTAATTTTTGATTTATTGGAGAGATGAGGTCTCGCCAAGTTGCCCAGGCGGGTCTCGAACCCACGGACTCAGGCAATCCACTCACCTCAGCCTCCCAAGGCGCGGGATTACAGGCTGAGCCACCGACCCCGGCTGCCCATGATTTTTAAAACAAACTTAATTCCAGCTTAATTACAAAACCACAATTACAGATCATCTCTAAAATTCATTGACACTAAGGTTCTAGTCTGGATTCCTCAAACCAAATAACTGGAGTAGCCAGGCGTGGTGGCTCATGCCTGTAATCCCAGCACTTTGGGAGGCAGAGGCAAGAAGGTTGCCTGAGTCCAGGGGTTTGAGACCAACCTGGGCAACTTGGCAAGACCTCATCTCTACAATAAATTTAAAAAGATTAGATGGGCGTAGTGGCACATGCCTGTAGTTCCAGCTACTTGGAAGGTTGAGGCAGGAAGATTGCCTGAGACCAGTAGGTCAAGGCTGCAGTGGCTGTGAGTGTGCCACTGCACTCCAGCCTGGGAGACAGAGTGAGACTCCAACTCAATCCATCAATCAATCAACAACTGGAGTAACTAAAATTAAAATAAGAATATTTGGTTTACCGAAGATGAAAAAACTTCTTGAACACTCCCTTTCACAAGAATGAAATGGACCTTTTCCGGTTCATGAACTCTGAAGAAGGAAAAGGTTGACATCCTTATTTTAGAATGGAGAAGAGGGTAGAGGAGGCCACCAGTGCAGACTGGGTGGTTGCTGTGTGTCGGCCACTGTGCTAGGCACTTTTTAGTAGGTTATTTCATTTAATTCACACACAAGCACAGTCACCTCGGTCTTCTCTCCATTTAAAGATTAAAACCCTGACACTAAGCAGGGTCGCATCTTTCACTAAAGATGCCACCGCTATGAGCTGGCATACCTAGCACATGAACCCTAGGCAGATATAGAGAATGCCACTGTGAAGACCCGATCCCCTCACCTGTTTCATTAGGCAGATCTTCACAGTGGAATGACTTCCAAGCCCTTTCCCTATGTTATAATCATTGTTAACTTTCTACTGACACCTCTCTCTCTTCCAGAATGCTAAGATGGATCTCACCTCCAATTTTGTCACCTTTCCCGGTCCTTCCACACAATCACTCGCTTCCTAACCTTATTGTCTTCTAGTAAACTCCACCGACCAAGGTCCTGTAGGACTTGGCTACCCCCAGCCCGCTAGGAGTCTGCTGCTCACTCTCTCACCCCTCCCACAATGTTCAGGGCCCTGCCTGGAGCTCAACATTTGACCAAAGAAAGTCATGAATAAAACACACATGTAAATTTGATCTGGAACGTTGAGAACTATATAGTTATTTAACAACTTTCTATACTCAGGAGTCAAGCCCACACCGATGATAACAAATGGCACCAACCTAATGAACACAGTAATTCACTGTCCTGTTTAAAGATATTATTTAGCAAAGTCAAGGTTAAAACCATGTAATGGAACAAATTAAGGAGTGATATTACAGGACCTCCATCACACTCTTGTCTTATACATCTACTAAGAAACATAGCTATATCTCATATTCATCTAAATTTTTAAATATTTTTGCTTTTGTAACAGTTTTAAAATATCTCAGAAGAGATTGGTTGAAGCCTTGTAAAAACTTTTTTCAGAATCTTCAGCCAATACGATCTTTGCCTTTTCCATTTATTTTTAAATTCCTGAGCATGGAAATTTTAAGATTAGGGCAACATAGTTGTCCTTTTTATTTCTAAAAACAGCATCCCATAAGGGTCTGGCCAAAGTGATAGTCCTGAGCTGTTATGTAATTCACATTTATGGGGAGGAGAGTCAGTTTAGATTTTTTAAAAAGAAGCTGTTGATAGAAGACTCCCAGCAATGAGCCTTGCCCTGAATTTGTGGTGAGGGCCCCTGAACACACTGAAAAAGCCAAAGGCAGCCCTGTGACCTGTGTAGACAATTTGCATCCTGTGTGTTAAAGGGAAATAATTCGAAAGAGAAAAGTGCTTTCTGAGATGAACCAGGAGCCCGGTTTAACCTGCTTGCTTTGTCATCATTCTGCATACGAAATGAAGGGGAAGTAGGCGCTGCATTTTTAAGAGCACCACAGGCCCACATTTGGTGACCCAGGATGTTTACCAGCTCCTGGAGGGAAGGGTGACTGCACCCTCTGCGGCCCATCAATGCCATTCATGTGTCGTGATATCATCTGACTAATATGTAACCATACAAGTGAAAGAAATAATTTCACAATCTGTGCTTCGCAGCAATTTTCAAATTCCTTTAGGTTGAAAGTCATCACCAGCGAGGCTTTCTCCACTCTGACATGTTTATTTTTCCTCTTCAGATTCAAACCATTCCAAAAAGTGAACAAAAAATACAGCAAGAGCAGCCGACTTGTCTGCAGTATTTACATGCTTTACATACCCTAAAAATATGTAGCTTATTAATGACTGATTTTCCAGCCTCTCCAATCAGGTTTTTTATTAGCATGACACTTGGAAGTGTCAAGTCGTCTCACAAAGTGCGGGTCTCCTTTATGGTATTTAATATAAAGATAGAACAGTATTTATATCCCTCACAATAAGAAAACGAATTGTTTTAAGGTTATACAGCCCAGATGTGATAAAGAAAGAAGGAACCTTACAAAATGATAAATATTTTCATTAAAAAACTTTAAAACTAAAAGTTCAAAGATATGTTCTCCTCTCTTATTTCTTGTCAAAACATGACTTAAGACCCAAAACTAATCTACTTTCAATTTTATTCCATATTTCAGCGCTGTCATAGTACTCAGCAGAGAGTATTGGAATACGATCATTTTTTATTTTGTTGATGTTACCGACAGCTTTATTTCACAAAGCAATCTTATACTATGTCTACCAGTGGCAGGGCATAGAGGTCAAACAGTCTATCCTTACAGGTAGAGAGCTTATTAAACGGCACGTCTATTAAACCCGATGGACAACATAAAGAAACATTTCAGCAAAATACTTTTAACATAGTTCCATGAAGATATGGCTCGAAAGGGTAGTAAATAATTTAAACGGAGACCAATAGGGAATTGTTATATTCTTTACTAGCATCTTCAAAATTATATTTCAGACAAAGTGGTTAGAATAGAGAGAAACACAAAAGACTGGAGAACAGCCGACGTTTCACAAACCTTAAGTGTGGATATTTTCTGTCGCAAATGTGAAAGCACATGATGCTTCAACTCAAATCCAAGCATTAATAAATCCACATATTGTCACAGGCTTCATTTAAAACAACCTAGATATAAATGCTGTATAATTGTGAACTAAGAGAGCAGCTTTTTAAAAATGATCTTACTTTTTTATTGTTTTGGAAGACAATTAATTTTTAAATTCTACATATGACAGCATCTATTCACAAAACTTTACCTCTAAGAAAAATTGCACCAGAAGAGTAAAATAGAAATAATATGGAAAATATTTGTTTACTTATTATACGCTATTTGGTGTGAAAATCTAAACGTGTTTACAAAGGATTAGAAAAAAGCACGTGTTAATGCATTGATGAGATTTATTTTCTTTTCTGGTAATCCTAGTAGCTGTTTGCTTATCAAAACTGAAGTCTATCAGCCGTTTCCTCCTGTATATGTTTAACTATATTTACAAAAACCAAAAGAAAAAAGTAGAATTCATGAAAGAGAACTTGATGTCTTATCCTCATATGCAAGCTGTGGTTTTCAACCAAAATAACTGAATCTATAACTTTTAATAAGTTTATCATAAATAATATATCTCTTAATCTTGAAATCGGGCCCCAAGTCTCTTACCAGGAAATCAGATCCCTGGTCTTTTACCAGAAATATAAACTCCTTGATCAAGGGGTATCAGTAGATTCACCGGGTAGGATAATTAATAAGATACAGAAACATAAGACATGAGTTGTTAAAGTTTACAATTACCTTCCCTCACAGCATCACTCTAAACGCACTGTCCTTGCCTCAGCACACGGTAAATCATCTACCTAAATGTATTTGCACCCAATCATTTTTTAAAGTCACAATCTTTGTAGTGTCAACTTGTCAAGGGTCAAAGGGAAGAACAGGCAAGATTCCCAAATCAATCTGCTTGTAGAAACTGTCTCATTTCATTTCAAATTACCTGCTGTGGTTGAAGCAGGCTATGGACAAACTGCCTTCCTCCATAAACCATGACAGCCCAGGTCGAACTTGTGTGATCATTCATAAGGGGCAAGTCATGCTGGTTCTGTCATTAACTACTTTTAAACGGCTGTGCAGGGTTAAGTGATCTTGCACGGCAGCCACAGATATAAATACTGTTTGGACAGTTTAATGTCAAGAGACAACTCCTCTGGGATTAAAACTGTGCAACCCAACAGGACGGTTGTCGATACAAGGATTAAGGTACTTTGGTATTGTTACTTGAAGTCATGCCTTTCCAGATGTCTTGTGCAAGGAACCCCACAGGAGACTCCGAATGTCATCCATCTACATCACCCAACTCCTAGACAGCGTTCTGAGAATGTTAAAAATCACTTCAGAGATTCACTCTTCCAGGAGTTCGAGAGTTTGCAGTTGTCCTTATGAGGCTGACCAGAAAATGGGAGAACAAGTCTTGGACCTCCAGAGCTCACAATCAAGAATATCAAAGACCAAAAAAAAAAAAAGAAAGAAAGAAAAGAAAGAAGAAAGAATATCAAAGACCTACTGCTATCCATAAACTCAGGAAAGTCAGGTACATTAAGTTGTGCACAAAAGAGCCACGATATAAGAAATAAAACTGAAATAATTATTCCACTGCCTTTCTAGTGCTCATTCCTTGAGGTAAGCACTACAATATCCAAAGATAACACCAGCTAGTACTTACTGCATTGCCTTAGTATGTGTTAGGCACTGTACTAAGTGCTTTGTACGCATGACCTTATTTAAATCTCACAACAAGCCGGGCTCGGTGGCTCAGCATGTAATCCCAGCGCTTTGGGAGGCCGAGGTGAGTGGATTGCCTGAGCCCGCGGGTTCGAGGCCTACCTGGGCAACTTGGTGAGATCTCATCTCTACAATAAATAAAAAAAATTAGCTGGGCGTGGTAGCGCACGCCTGTAGTTCCAGCTACTTGGAAGGCTGAGGTGGAAGGATCGCCGGAGCCCAGCAGGTTGAGGCTGCAGTGGCCGGAAGCAGCCACTGCACTCCAGTCTGGGTGACAGAGTAAGACTCCAGCTCAAAAAAAAAAAAAAATCTCACAACAACCTAATGAGGATTCTAACTGTAGTCCCAGCTTGTTTTAGATGAGAAAGCTATAGACCAGAGAAGGTAACAATTTGCCCAAGTCACACAGCTGGTGTCGATGGAGAACAGCTGGGGTGTCTGACTCCAAAACAGGCACTCTCAGCTCTGATGATATACTGCCTCCACTATAATCATGCCTCCTGTGAGAAATTCTACTTTCTTGACTTATAAAGTATTTATAATATACACTGCCTTAGCTTTCTTTAATATGCATTAGCCGCATGCAAAAACAGTCTGACTCATTAAACGAAGAGTTGCTAAGTTACTCAGAGACCAGAGTGAGCCAAATCAAGCTGATATATGAGTATCTCTGTGGAAACATGAAGACTTTCCAGAGGGTACGTGGGCACAAGGAGTTTTAAGGAAATCCATTTCAAAATCTTCAGTGTCCATATGTTTTCTTTTTTAAAATTAATTCACCTGAAAAAAATATTATAAACCTCCACTTCCTCTAAAGACTTTTTATTTACCAGGTCCCTGACGTTTCCTCCCCAGTTCATTCCATTAAGAGATGCATTTTGGAGCCGGGCTAGGTGGCTCAGCCTGTAATCCCGCGCCTTGGGAGGCTGAGGTGAGTGGATTGCCTGAGCCGGCGGGTTCGAGACCCACCTGGGCAACTTGGCGAGACCTCATCTCTACAATAAATCAAAAAAAAAAAATCAGCAGGGCGTGG
>CAUYQG010226008.1:0-18772 GCA_963574415.1 Tarsius wallacei
GTTTTTTGTTTTTGGTCTAAATTTTTCAAAACCAAGAAGCCAATTTACACTGTTTTTTTCATTATCTTTTAGGGATTTCACTTGGTTTTTAATTCAACGCTTTTTTATTTTCATTTATTTTTTGTTTCCCTGGTCCCCCCCCCCCCCCCCAAAAACATGAGGCGACTGGGCGCAGTGGCTCATACTTGTACTCCCAGCACTTTGGGAGGTGGAGGCAAGTAAATTGCCTGAGCCCAGGGGTTTGGACCAGTCTGGGTAACTTGGTGAGACCTTGTCTCTGCAATAAAAATAAAAAAAATTAGCCAGGTGTGGTGGCACATGCCTGTAATTCCAGCTACTTGGAAGGCTGAAGTGGAAGGATCGCTTGAGCCCAGCAGGTCAAGGCTACAGTAGCCACGAGCATGCCACTGCACTCCAGGGTGGGTGACAGAGTGAGACTCTGACTCAAAAAAACAAAACAAAAACACGAGGAACTCAACAAACGCTGGCATAATTAATCAAGGTCCTCTTTTGTTTCTTTGGCCATCTGTCCTCAGCTTTTGCCTAATAAGTGGAAGGATTTTTAGAGAAAAGCAAGTTATAATTGGCTGCCTTAGGAATAATAACCTGAACTTAACTGGTTCTCCCCAAGGCCCTGATTTCTTGGCAGGCTGGTTAAACGGCATTTGTGCCATTAGGACATGATGTTGGCCCCGAACACTCTAGCTCTCTGTGATTATGTCACCAGAGACTTTCATCTCAAAGCTGTATCTCTGCCTCATCCTCTCCCTGTGAGACTAGAAGCTACTTGAAGACATGGTAAATACAAAATGTGTGCTTTCATCAAAGCTGACCTATGCTACTCAACTTCTGTAGGCGTACACCTTAAGAAATAAATGCCAGTTTCCTTTATAAAAGGAAACCTGATGTAAAAGTGCCAACCAAAGGGAAAGAAACAGGTCACACTCGTACCTGAAGTGCTATGAACGTTGGTAAAGGAGTTGTCAGAGGCACTGTAGGGCCAGGCACCAGGTGAAGGCAGCGAGGTGTTGAGGGAAGAATTAGACCCTTGGATAACAAATGAAGAACAAGAAGAACATACTGAAGATAAATGTCAGTAAAACCAGTGAAACCTTGAGAGCTTATTATTTAAACTTCAACAGAAGGGAAAAAACAATGTCTAACAAATAAATATGAAAAGCAGCATTCTGAAATCTTTTGGCTAAGTTATTAGGTACCAGCAAGCACAAATGAAGCCACAGACTGACAACCATGAAAATGCCTGGTACCGAATACACAAGGGGTGCTCCACTCAATTACCTGTGGTGTTATCCCGCAGCAGTTGGTGGTCAGTATCTACAATGGGAGATGTGGCTGTACCCCCCAGCACACTTCCTGGGGTGACATAGGGGTCAGATTCAGGGTCAATGTTTTGGATACCTTTCCATGGCACTCCTGGTTGGAATTCTAAGACAAGAAAAAATATTAGAGGTTGGAGGTTGTTCAAAAAATGATAAAATTATTTTTTTGATATAAGAAATGGGTCTGTGAAAAGTCTAGATACTGATCTATTGTCTCTTAGATGTTTATCATGAAATGAAGGGGGAAAAAAATCAGCCTGCACATATACCCTTGCCAACAGGACCTTTGTATTAGCACACATGTCTGTCTGTCTGTGGTAGTGAACTTGCCATAGTTCATCACAGCCTGGCTCCAGTACCTGACCCTCCTGCTGCTCCCAGGGGAATTCAGGCCCGAAGGCAGGTAAAACGGGAGTAAGAACTCTGGTGCTCATAAACTATCCAGACATCTAGGCCAAGAACTGGGAGAAAATTTGTGAAGATCAGTGACCTTTCTCATATTCCACACCAGATATTGGCTAAAATGCATAAAATAATATAAATGACCACTGCTACATGGAATGTTCAGGGATACCAGCAGAAATCATTTAACTTAGCATGAAGAAGCCTAGAATATACATGAGTTTATAATTTTTTAATTGAACAATTTAAATCATTTTTAAAGCCATATGCTAGAATTAATAAACTTTTGTTTCTTTGAGTCGGGGTCTCACTGTTACCCAGTCTGGAGTGCAGTGGCACAATCATGGCTCACCAGTCTTGATCTCCTGGGCTCAAGCGAGCCTTCCTTTTCAGCCTCCCAAGTAGCTTGGACTACAGCTGCATGTGACCATGCCTGGCTATTTTAAAATCTTTTTTTGGAGAGGCAAGGTCTAGCTATGATGCCCAGGCTGGTCACAAACTCCTGGGCTTAAGCTACCCTCTTGCCTCAGCCTCTCAAAGTGTTGAGGTTACAGGCATGAGCCACTGCACCTGGCCCAAATATGTATTATATAAGAACAATATGCGTGATATCCTTCTTTAACAAAATTAATTATACATACACAGCCTGGCACAGTGACTCACCCCTGTAATCTTAGCACTTTGGGAGGCAGAGGCGAGAGGACTGCCTGAGCCCAGTGGTTCGAGACCAGCTTGGGCAACTTGATGAGATCTTGTCTCTATAATAAATAAAAAAATTAGCTGGGTGTGGTGGTACATGCCTATAGTTCCAGCTACTTGGAAGGCTGAGGCAGAAGTATCGCCTGAGCCCTGCAGTTCTAGCCTGTGGTGGCCATGAGAGTGCCACTGCACTCTAGCCTGGACAACAGAGTGAGACTCCGATTGAAAAACAAAACAAAATATATATGTCACAAACACAATGTACAGAAACACATATATCATATTTACGGAATTACTGATTTTTATTTTTGCTTTGATGAATTTTCTAATTTTCCTACATGAAAATAGATTACCATGTCCAATAAAAGAGAAAGAGGGAAAGAAAAAAATTAACAATCCCATTGCCCCCACTACTGCATGCCTGGACCCTAATTATAATAAATACCTGCCTACGAAGGAACAAATCAGTTCTATGGACACTTCAAAAGAACGCATGTTACGTGGGATGAATGTCAAGTACCAGTTACAATGTCACTATACTTTTTTCGATTTCTCATCTAATGAAAATTTTCTCTCTTCCCACAGCACATGCCTTACTTTTACCAGACAATAAATACTAAATGAAAAACATGAAAGCAAGTGCCATAGTAAGATGGGTTGCAAAAGCAATGTGTTCAGAACCTGAAATTAGCAAATAAAAAACAAATGCTACCCTAGAAAAGCATTTCCTGGACAATACCTGGAGGCCAACTGGCATTGCTGGATTTACTTCCGATTTTATTTGTTGGTGGAGATTTGGCAGGTAACCAGCTATCACCAGCAGGACCCGTATGGCCACCCAGTGTGTCACCCGGGATGATATCAAACTGGTTGTACGGTGATCCTCCCCGAGTCTTACCAGGGGCCACGATAGCGCCTGAGAAAAGAGAGAGATTTTATCCAGAATAACTCCTAATGAGCAGAAGTTGCCTTTTATTCAGAGGAACTCAAACAAATACAGTACTCTGAAGCTTCTGGGATAAAGGTTGTTGTATTCAAGTCTCAGCAAATAATTAATAAACATAAGACCATAAACAAGTCATTTCACCTCTGTAGGCCTCTATTTAGGCAAAGAGTACTGTTCTCATTCTTGAATGTTCCTTTCAGTTTTAAAATTCCATGGTCTTATAAAATTAATGAAATATCTACAAACTACGAATCCTACATTATCCTCATTTTTTATCCTAATGACTCAAGAATGAGAAATGAAAAAATAATAATTTGTAGCACATAAGAGGATTTTTAGCTATATTTCTACTGATGCTACCCACCCAAGTTCTTAAGGGCTGAGCAGGCTTAGATTAGCTGGAAGCAGCAGTGTAAACAGAGCGAGTCCATTGGAGAGAAAAGCATCTCCAATTGCTTTAAATTCCAAGGCAATGAGATGGAATTCCCGCCTAGGGTCTTTGCCAACACAAGACCAGCAACGAACTCTGCAGCTCTGAGATCCATGGCCTCACACACGAAGAACAGCAAATCCTCTGTAACTGCTTTCCCGAGAGCATTTCAGTGGTTTTGTTGGCGCCCCCTTTGTGCATTTATAAGCTACAGAGTAGGAAAAACATTAAAAGCTTAAAATTCCCTTAGACTAACCAAAAAAAGTGCTTTACTTAAAATTTTAGGTGTCTGTGAGATACCATTTTACTTATTTCTTAAGTGAGTATTACATACTGTAATGTGTCACTTGATCTATTCTCAGGATGCTGCTTATGAACAGATAAAATTATTTCCAGGGTGACGTAGCCTAAAGGGAGTATTATCAAAAACTATCTCCATGTTCAACTAAGAGAACACGTGCTTTTCTGGAGCCACTGACAGAAATTTGGCTGACAGGCACAATACAGTGAAGCAGTGGAAAATGAAAAGCTCAATTACCTTTTGGGGATTGCTAAGCAAATAGGGAAAACACGATCTATAAATGCTGAAAAGGCAAGTGGACATTTCACCTTCGAGATACGCTCTCACATGCCATTTTGTATCATCATGCACTTATCATGTCTTTGGGGACAAGAGGACCCAATGAATCATCAGCCTAAGGAAGCATCTGTGCCTAAAGCTACGGATGAGATGGGGCTTGGATCATTCAGTCCACAAACAGACTTACAATTTCAATAAATCATTCTTGACTCCGTGTCATGAAACCAAATGATAATGCTTAGGGACAGCAGGCAGAGAGCTCCACGTGGCTACTTCACCAGCCCCTGATGGACTTGTTAAAGGGTAGTTTATGAAGGAAACCTGAAAGGCTTCAGACTGAATGACGGGGCTGGGGCTGAGGCATGCCAGGGAGCTGCAGCAAGAACAGCCAGATACCTATTTATACTTGGTTCTCATGGATACAGTTGAGTCCAAGTGAATTACTGTCAAATAAACAAACATTGAAACAAAGGCTGAAGGAAGGTTGTGAGACCTTTATCCGTCTTACAGGAAAATGGAGAAGCCCTTACAGAGAATTAGGGAGTGAAAAGACCAACCCACATTCACAACCAAAGCCTGCAATGCCCTCAAAATGCTGTCTTGTAGGCTCTGTAACTCATAAAGAACAAGAAAGCTTTGTGAAAAGTTCAAATCTCAGGTATTTTGATCTTTTAGAGATTAAAAACCATGCATTTTTTTAAAAGTTGGTGAACTTAATGTTTCATATAATCAACAAGATCTACATTTGTTATGATCCCCCGCTCCTCAAAACAAAAACCCAACTCAACAGGCTGACTCTGTTCTCTCAGCCAATTTACTGGGGTTTTACCCTAATGGGGGTCAAAGGTCACTGCTACTGCCCTCAATTGCATGGCAGCTAGGAAATTTTGCTCCCCCTAATTAGAACTAGCACTTTGTAGTTCTTGTAATTTGAAAATTTACAATAATACAACTCCAATATTCTCATAGGTGATCTTAAGATTTGGGAAAATGGAGGGGGACAAAAAAAAGAGATTTGGGAAAATAAAATCAAGAGGTTCATTAAGAAAAAGTGAAATGCCGGGCTCAGTGGCTCAGCCTGTAGTCCCAGCACTTTGGGAGGCCGAGGCAAGAGGACTGCCTGAGCCTATGGGTTCGAGACCCGCCCAGGCAACTTGGAGAGACCTCGTCTCTACAGTAAATCAAAAACTAGCCGGGCATGGTAGTGTGCACCTGTAGTTCCGGCTACTTGGAAGGCTGAGGTGGAAGGATTGCCAGAGCCCAGCAGGTTGAGGCTGCGGTGGCTGGAAGCGTGCCACTGCACTCCAGTCTGGGCGACAGATATGCACTTTGAAATAATCTTACAGGACACTTTGTTAGGATCTGGAGAGGGTCAGAAGGGTTCCAGTTCTCAGGGCTCTTACCATTTTTGTGCATATTGGCTTCCTGTGTGGCTACAGAGGGCAGTCCCTCCATCATGGAGGTCCACTGTTTAAAGCGAGACTCGGTTCCAGCCTCCTTCCCACCAACTATGCCATAGTCCATGCTGCCAGAGCTGAAGCCTAAAACAGAGAACACCACATTTTATGTCTTTCCATAAGTTTCTAATATCAGTAACTAAAGTTCTGAGGCAGAACACATGAATGCCTTCATTTGTCATTCAAAGACTAATTCACAAAGCTTCTCCACTCAGAAACATTCATTTTGATTCCAAACTCTGATTTTGGTTCCTGTTTGCTGAAAAAGTACCGACTCTTTGCTAAAGTATGGAGACATACCTGACTGCCATCTATTTAGGTCCATCTAAGTGCATGCACGCATTCCCTTCTTCATTGTGCCTACAGTATGCCAGGGCAGCCATTCTCTTATGGAGACAGAGAAGACTGCACATCCAATCAGTGTGGTGCAACAGCAGTGACAGGCCTATGATAAGGTTTTCTGGGGGAGGAAAGGCTTTGCAGAAGGAACATGTGATCTAGGGTAAGTATCTGGGTAAGTAAGTCAAAGATATCAAGTATAAAGCGTTGATTCAAGACAATCAAGCATATTTAGAGAATGGTGAGAAGTTCAGTATGGCTTCAATATGATTTAGCTATGGGATGAAGTAAGGTGGAGAGTAGCCAGGGATGAAGAGAGATGAAGAGTCATGTTTTGCAGGGTCTTCATATATCAGGCCAAGGAGTTGAATCTTTTTCTTCTAAGACAGGAGATAGAGACATTTTTAAGCGAGTGAGAGGGTAACTAGGTTTGCATTTAAAAAGAGAGTTGGCAATGTGAAAACTGGGTCAATGGAAGTCAGGGCCAAATATGAGATTACTTTGAAAGCAGTCTTTCCCAACAGGGAAGACCCCAAAGCTTGAGCAGGCAGTTAAGTATGGTGTTTTAAGTTCACTTTGCTATGAGCCCCCAGGTATCCCTCAGGGGTCAGGCTATTAGCAAGGGTCTTGGTGGGTAATGTTTTCCCATTGCAGAGAGCTGGAGAGTTGGAAGCCACATGGGAGAGGCTTGGTGATGGAACCTTACAGGTTCCACCATCCACTTGGGTCAGAATGTATATAACACTTCTTCAAACTGACTCTCAAAAAAGTAAAATAAAGGGCTAAAACAAATAAAATGGGAAAGGGGGGAAACAATAAATAATCACAGAAAAATAAGAATGACCCATAGTAAGTATAGAATGGCAGTAGACTGCAGGCATCCCAGGGAGGTGAGCCAGGTTTCCACCAAGCAAAGTTAGGGTGGCCTGCTGGAGCCAAAAGCCAACCTACCCTGACTCAAGAAGATATGCAACTCCAACCAGGCCAGACTCCATCTGTATCCATTTTGTCCTCCTACTATCTGGGGATATCTTCTTGGTCCTCAAGTTCCATTTATCCAAATCCCACTGAGGGCCCAAGTCATGTTTTTCTTCCCCTGTGCTTATCCCAGTTGTCTGGGATAGTTTTATAAATGCATAATAAGCCAAGTTAAAATTGAACACCTCCTTGACCTATGTTTAAAAAGTTGCTATTTATATAAAGAACAGTGTTCCTTCACACCATAACTGAATTTACTAGTTCAAGTGATTGTCTGGATCCTGGGGAGCAGAAATCCTTAAAATGAGATGGAAATATTTTAAATGAAATGATATTTTTCTATTAAAAGTAAGAGTTTAAGGTATTTTTTTCTTTTATCTTATGTGGCAGAAATGAAACGAGATTAGAGGGGAGGGAGATTGCAAGGAACACGAAGCTTCTCTGACATAAGCCTTAAAGAACTAAGCAGGTTGTTCCATGGGCAAATTACACTTCTAACTGGGCCAAGGTGCTTGATTTCCACGCCATCTGAAAGCTCAGCTCCAATCACTGATAAAGAGCTTTTCACAATAACCTAGGATACTGCCAAACTAAAAAGAACACAAGGATTATTAAAATAACAAACTATTCCTCACATATTAACTCCCTTTGAAGTTACTCTAGTATTTCTGAATAACACATAGTGAATTGAAGTTATTTAATTTCAGCTGCTTAGTTTTTTTGGTGACACATAAAGTTTAGAAAATTAAGAGTTATAAATCTGAGGCAAGGAAAGAATTTGAACAGCTCCATCTGAACCTTATAAAATGAGCACCTTTCTCATTAGAAACTTGGGGACCTGCTGGGCTCAGTGGCTCAGCCTGTAATCCCAGCACTTTGGGAGGCTAAGGTGAGTGAATTGCCTGGGCCCGCGGGTTCAAGACCAGCCTGGGCAACTTGGTGAGACCTCGTCTCTACAATAAATAAAAAATTAGCCGGGTGTGGTAGCACACGCCTGTAGTTCTGGCTACTTGGAAGCTGAGGTGGAAGGACTATTGGAGCCCAGCAGGTTGATGCTGGAGTGCCTGTGAGTGTGCCACGGCATTGCAGCCAGGGTGACAGAGTGAGACTCCAACTCAAAAAAAAAAAAAAAAAAAAAGAAATTGGGGGATCAATTGCCACCACAAAAGGGCAGCACCAGAGCTATATCATACATTTTGGTAAGGGAAACAAATTCAAGGAGATCAGAGAGATAAGGAGATCATAGGGGTCAGAAATGCCCTGAAAGGTTCAACCTGTAAACCTGAAACTAGGAGAGAAAAAAATCAGGCAAGGATGTCCATGATTATCTTTGGTGTTACACAGTAACTGCATGACACTAAGACATGGTATGTACCCAATGAATTTCGATGGAAGGAATTCTGGGCCACTGAGTTATGGCGACTACATTAACAAAGAACAGAGGGTGCTTCCCTGGTGACATCTGGGCTATTTATGAGCTATCATACCTTGAAACCCAAGAAAATACTGACTTTACTGTATTTGCCACTACACCAAAACCAAATTTCCTCAGTTTACCAAGGAGCTTCCCTATAATTTCTAGCTCACAAACATAGATAATTAACACAAATAAAGAAGCCATTTAGTTCAGTTCAATGAATATTTATGGAAAGCCTAATTTGTGTTAGGATAATTTGTGTTAGGATATTTATGGACAGCCTAATTTATGTTAGACTCTGTGTTAGGTAGGAGTTGGTACAAGAAGAGATAAGACCTGCCCCTTTCTCCAGGACATCTTTTCAACTGTCTTATCAGGAGGTCGAGGCTGTAGTGAACTGTGAGTGTGCCAATTCACACCAGCCTGGGTAACAGAGTAAGACCCCAACTCAAAAACATACATATGTATTTATAAAAGACAGGGTCTCATTATCATTCTTGCAAGGACAACTCTTTGCCTACCTTATCTATTCTTGCCAGAATCACTTTCTCCTGCCTCTACAAACCCTAATTCATTGTCTATTCATTACTACCATTTGGCTCTGTCCTTACATCCTTGAAGAAACTCTCTCAAATGAACTTGTCCTTAAATTGATAATGTTTTTACTTCCTTTATCTATGGTTCCTTATTTTCTGCTACTCTTTGCTATAGATTTAAAAACAAACTATTGCTTTTATATAATAAATAAATTATAAAAAAGAAACAAATCACCCATAACTGCCCATCCTAACATGACTCTAATCCATGTCCACATGCACACCTGATATTGACACAATTATAATCCCAGTACAAATACAAATTACTCCATCGTTGGAATAAATATATCACATATTTTTTAAAAATACAGAGGCTGGGTATGGTGGCTTGCACCTGTAATCCCTACACTTTGGGAGGCCAAAGGAGGAGGGAGGAGTGCTCGGGCCCAGAAGTCTGAGACGTGCCTGGGCAACATAGTGAGACTTTGTCTCTACAAAAAAATTTAAAAACCAGTGGGGTGGTGGTGTGCATCTGTAGTCCCAGCTACTCAGGAGGCTGAAGTGGAAGAATCGATCACCAGAGCTCAGGAGGTCGAGGCTGTAGTGAACTGTGAGTATGCCAATTCACACCAGCCTGGGTAACAGAGTAAGACCCCAACTCAAAAACATACGTATGTATTTATAAAAGACAGGGTCTCACTATGTTGTCCACGCTGGTTGCAAACCTCCTGGGCTCAAGCAATCCTCCTTCCTCAGCCTTCTGATAGTTCAGGTTTTTTTATTTTTATTATTTATTTATTTAGAGTCAGGGTCTCACTCTGTCACTTAGGTTGGAGTACAGCGACACAATTGTGGATCACTGAAGGCCTCAACCTCCTGGATTCAGACGATCATTCCTCCTCAGCCTCCCACTTAGGACTATAGGTGTCTGTAATTGTGAGTCATCATGCCTAGCTAGTTTTTCTTTTTTCTTTTTTTTTTTTTTTGAGTTGGAGTCTCACTCTGTCACTCAGAGTGGAGTGCAGTGGCCTCTTCCGGCCACTGCAGCCTCGACCTGCTGGGATCCGGTGATCCTTCTGCCTCAGCCTTCCAAGTAGCTGGAACTACAGGCATGCACTACCACGCCCGGCTAATTTTTTGGATTTATTGTAGAAATGAGGTCTCGCCAAGTTCCCCAGGTGGGTCTCAAACCCACGGGCTCAGGCAATCCACTCACCTCGGCCTCCCAAGGCACGGGATTACAGGCTGAGCCACCGAGCCCGGCCTAGTTTTTTTAGTTTGTTAGAGACAAGGTCTTGCAATGTTGCCTAGGTTGGTCTCAAACTCCTGTGCTCAAGCAATCCTCTCGCCTTAGCCTCCCAAAGTGCTGGGACTACAAGCGTGAGCCACAACGCCCAGCCAGATTTTAGGTTGTTTTTTTTTGAGTTGGAGTCTCACTCTGTCACCCAGACTGGAGTGCAGTGGCCGCTCCCGGCCACCGCAGCCTCGACCTGCTGGGCTCCGGCGATCCTTCCGCCTCAGCCTTCCAAGTAGCTGGAACTATAGGCGTGCGCTACCACACCCGGCTAATTTTTTGATTTATTGTAGAGATGAGGTCTCGCTTGCCCAGGCGGGTCTCAAACCCGCGGGCTCAGGCAATCCACTCACCTCAGCCTCCCAAGGCGTGGGATTACAGGCTGAGCCACTGAGCCCGGCTATATGTTACTATTTTTTAAGGTCCGCATGGAAGTGAGAGTATTCAATATATTTTTCCCAGTGTCTAGCTTGAAAAACTTTATCAACTGTCTTATCTCAGTGAAGACATTCATGATTCTACCAACTACTGCCTCACTCCTGACTCAGTTCCTTGACAGTTTGTCCCTAAACTGTATTATTTTAGTGGGAATAGCTACTATATGTTAGGCACCTACCATGTGTCAGGCACTTGCTGAACATGTTCATACTTAATATTCTAAGAAATTGAGACAAAGATACTGATTTTGTAAATCAATTTCATAAATATAAATCTTCATTTTATAAGTTTTATAAATGTATAACACTTTGTGTTAAATTATGTAAAGCAGGTCAAGTGCAGTGGCTCATGCCTGTAATCTTAGCAATTTGGAAGGCTGAGGAAGGAGGGTTGCTTGAGTCTAGGAGTTCAAGACCAGCGTGGGCAAAATAGCAAGAACTGTCTCTAAAAATTTTTTTTTAAATAGTCAGATGTGGTGGCATGCACCTGTAGTCCCAGCTACTCAGGAGACTGAGGCAGAAGAATTGTCTGAACCTAGAGAGTTGAGGCGGTGGTGAGCCATGACTGTGTTACTGCACTTCAGCCTGGGTGACAGACTAAAACTGAGTCAAAAAATAGAAATAAATAGATGATAGATGATTACTAGATAGATCAATAGATACAAAGTTCTCCAGTTTGTAATACACAAAGACAGGATTTAAATCCCTCACTAGATAGCTGTATTTCTTGACCCACTTTGATCTTTGCCAGAACTGATACTATGTTGTTTATCTCTTCATTCCCGCTTCCAAATGCAGCTCATAGCATATGGTAATTCAGCTCATGGCATATATAATTAATGAATTTTGAGTAATTGAGTGGATGGATAGTTGAATGAATGAATGAGTGGATATGTTTTCTTTCAAAGTTTAAGTATTTCACGGCAAATTTGTATAGATTGGCAAATTTGTACAGATTGACAAAAATGGATTTGCAAGATTCTTTGAAAAGCCCCAAACTGATGACATTTATTTCCAGTTCCCCTATACAGTCTATATCATATACATTTTTTACCTAGAGATTAGCAACTTTTTACCTTAGACAATGCCTTAACACACAATCATCTCCTCATTGTGAACAATGGGAAGGTTATCATGATAATTGCTAGAAAAGTCAACTGAAAGAATGCATCCTGTGAAATATAACCTTCAGAAGGGAGATTGAACACTGCACCTCATTCTTCTACAAAACATATGGCATACATTTAACCACATATAATTAACATTTATAAAATCCATAAAATTTAACTAAAACTTTTGGTAGGTAATTAGTAGGATGAATTGACTAATTCATGAATGTTCATCTTATTTATAATAGGATGGCTTTTTTTCCCCCCTGTTTTGCAACTCTGTACAGACAAACCTTCAGAAGTTTAATGTCACATCATGTCCAGCTTCTTGGAGAAAAATGATGTAAAAATGTATGATTATTATTCAAATGAATACATAGTCTTTCAATCATAATATATTTGGGACATAAAATCTGAAGGTTTACACATTGTCAGTTCATGATTAATATAAAATGATTGAATTTAAGAGCATCTGTGTTAGCTTATTATATGAAAATTTAAGTTATATGTTCTTTATTTTATGTCATTTCTAGAAGGCAATCTTTATGGTGCATTTAGAAATTTACTACCCTGGGCTACTGAAGGCAGTTAGGGTTTTTCTAAACAAGTCTGACAGCCACAAAATTCTTGGAAAATGTTTAAACTCAGATTTGGGCCTTCCCAGATATTTTCCCAAAAGTTAAAGATGATATTTGAAGACTGTTTATAGATGAGTATAAAGTATTTTATAGGAAATTAAGTTTTTACTGAACAGATTTTGAAAAAGCTTGCATCATGACTTTCATAAAAATATAAAATAAACATGGGCCAAAAATTGTATCAACTCATTAATTAATGAGAGAAACAGTAAGATGTCACAGCTGTTTTGGAGAGGAATGCAAAGACACATATATAGACAATCAGAAATGAATAAGTCTATGACTAGATGCACAATTAGTCAATATCTATAAGGCAATAATCAACTGTAATGCACCAGACAGAACTCACTTACATGTATATGGGCTGTAATTATTTGCATTAATATGAGAACTCTTCAACTTGGGGAGATATAAATAGCTCAAGGACAATGAAAGATAAAGATCCGCCACAAAAGTAAGCTTGACAGAATAGGACATTCGGTTACTATTATTATTATTTTGCCTATTCAAAAATCTTTTACAACATGCACTGATACTAGAGCAAGAGATTGTGGGAAAAGTTAAAACTTGATAAACGATTTGTTAGTAGTTGAATCTTTGTGGAGTTTGAGATGTCAGAAAGTTTCAAGGCACTAGAGAAGGAAGTGAGACTACTTCACATGTTATCAAGGGGAGGATCCACCATGGCTTCTGAAGTAGAGTGCATGAGGTAGAGAGAAGAGCAGGGAGCAGGGAAACGCGGAAGTCTGTATACCTCAGTATGCACCTTTCACCAACTTATCTGAAGCTTGAATACTACAAAAACTACAGAGGCTTTGTGTGATTGGATATGTAGTGAAATTTGTATTGACTGGTGGTAGAGTACAGGGTCAGCTCAGTGATGCAAGAACAGAGAGGTCCTCACAAAAGTCTGAAAGAGACTCAGTGCCTACTAAGGTCAACGTGGAATCCACCTGTGAGGCAATCCCTTTGCTAGCCAGAGGAGTCAAAGAGATGCCAGCTCACATTGGGATTACAAATAAGATATTGAAGGCAATACCTACCACAAAAGTTACTTCGTGTAATAAAAACATGTATGCTCCTTATAGTTGTGAAGACATTACTTGGAAAGTAATTCTCAAGCTTTATGCAGGTAGCTTGTTTGGTACATATCAGGTCCACAGGGAATGTTAATATCCTCTCTGGCATCTGCAGTTTCCTCCTAGCTACTATTGCTGCTAACTATTTCAGAGTCCCTCTGATGTCTGTCTTTCTTCTCTCTACCTACCTAATAGATTTCAACCAAATTCTGCCAGCACCTCTGGATGTACTACTCTTGTGGACATTAATCCCCTTTGTCTGAAGACTGCTGCATTTAGAACAATACCATTAAGTCTCAGTTGTGCTCTTCCCAGTTTGAGCATAAGTTTCTGAAAGCATAGAACATAATACATACCTATTTTTCTTCTATAATACAAAATTATTTATTTAAGAGTTATGAGTCCTTACTAGTGAACTTTAAGGAAAATGACAGCCATGAACAATTAAATGTTTTCTTTTTTATCACCTCAAGGAATTCATGTTAGAAATGACATAATCAAGGCTTTGCCTCCATAAATTAGGGTGAGATTCAAGTTAATTAACATTCCAAAATTATTTGTTGAGTGAGGCGGATATACTGGGCATCGTCATATTCATCATCTCACTTAATACTACTTATTTTCCTGGCAGCAAAAATTTTAAGTAGTGAAAATAGATGCAGAGTTAAAATGATCATTAAGGCATCATGTAATTATTGAGTGCCAGTGTCAGAAGCAGTAATCAACACCTCTGATTGCAAAATATGCTAGTTATATCACAGTTACCTCCACGTTATGTTTGGATAACACTTAAATATTTAGCAGACATCTCAGGCCATAGTGGAGTGAGTATTTAGCACACAACACTCACAGGAGCATCTTTTTATTTTCCTCTTCTCATTTCATGTTATTCAGTATGACTCTTCTTTTTTCCTTCATTCACAAGTCAATATAGGAGAAAACAAAGGTTGGAGTCTAATTATAAACTGCATATTCGACCTTAAACAAATCAAATAGCTTATGATAGTCTTATCTGGATAGTGTCAGTATCCTTAGCTGGCATATTGCATTAGTACTAAGACATTAGTCTTAGAAGCTTATTAATAATCATTGGATGTTATAGAAATTCAACATACTCTTCTCACTTTCTCATTTTCACTTTTCTTTTTCCCTGACACTGTTTATATCTTGGGTTTTTCAATGCTACTGAAATGAGCTACTGAACTCTTTGCTGACACTCAGGACTTAAATAGTTTCGATGATGATCTAAGTTAGCCTTTGGACTGTCTCAATGCCTAGAAAGTGTTAAATATCTTCTCAGGCTGTTGTATTTCACAGGATGCATTCTTTTAGTTGACTTTTTCCATCCATTGTCATGATAACCTTCCCATTCTCCACAATGAGGAGATAATTATGTGTTAGCTTGATGTCCAAGGTAAAAAGCTGCTAACTTTTAGACAGAAGCCTTGATAAAAGATGTATATGAGAACTGGAAATTCATGTTCTTATCAGTTTGAGGTTTAACAGTTTATAAACCTTTAGAAATCTTACTTTGAAAGGGCAGAAGAATTCAAAGCACTGAAGAAAAGCCACTTCAAATACAAATATTTGCACTTTATTTTCAAAATAGAAACTGACTAACATGGGAGCATTTTGCCTATAATGAGTACTTGTTTTGATATATCAATCAAACCATGTAATCAGTTACTCTATAATTCAAAACAAATTAGAGTAAAAGACATACATCATTTGAAGTAAGTCAAATCTTATTTTGATTTCTGGCCCTGTCAACTGTGAGCTGTATGATTTGGCTCTTAACATAGGCTTTCTGGGACTCAGTTTCTTTATCTGTAAAATGCTAGTAATACAGTTAAATACTTGATTTTCAGTTCTAAATTCTCAGACTACAAAAGAGAAGGCTTTCTATGCCCTCACCTGTGAATAGTCTGGCATATGAATAGTCAGGGCTCTGCACTATCAGTCTCAGTTATTTCACCCTCGGTAGGGGTGAGTTCTCCTTTTTCTTCAGTCTCTTAAGAATTCACATTTATCTTCTCTCTACTTTGCTTGACAAATTTCCTTTTTCTTTTTATTCTAATTATCATTTCCCCCTCAGAATACTTTTTTATCTCCACATCTATGCTTAACTATTTTAGTCAACACTTTCTGTTATGATCTAAAGAAGTTTAAAATAAAAAATCATATTCTTGCCCTCCATAAGTATACCTGCTTTTGTCTGTGTTCGAATATAAGAAACAACCTTCTGCTTTATGTGTTTGACACCCAACTATACATATGTACTTAAAATATTTCTTTTGAACTCTTCAGGAAACTGGTAGATTGTATTCATTTTCCATTGATGCATAACAAATTACCAAAGATTTAGTAGCATAGAACACTGCATATTTGTTTTCTCACAGTCTCAGTGGGTCAGAAATTCAGGCATAGCTTAGTTCGGTCCCCTGCAATGCTGCAGTCAAGGTGTCTGCCAAGACTGACTTCTCATCTGAGGCTTTCCTAGGTCATGTGGGAACAATCTGCTTCCAAGTTCATGTGGTTGTTGGCAGAATTCTGTGCCTTGCAGGTGTGTGGAGTGAGAGTCTCAGCCTTTTGCTGGCTGTAGACCAGAAGCCACCCTCAGCTCCTTGCCTGTGGCCTTATTCATAGGACAGCTCTCAACATGACGGTTTTCTTCCTTAATGTCAACAAGAGAGTCTTCCAGCAAGACAGGTGTTATAATCTTATGTAACATAATCACTTATACCTAATCACATACATTCATTCAACTCTGTCATATTCTGTTGATAAGAAGCAGATTATCAGCCTGCCAGCACTCAAGAGGAAAAGATTACACAAGAATGCTAGGAAGCTAAGGTCTGTTCTTCACAGGGAGCAAAGGTAAGACTTAAGAAAAATTAACATAATTCACCAAATTTCTTTTTATTGATCAATGAATACCAGATTATTGACAATCTTGTAAAGCACATGAAATAGTATGTCCAGTATTAAAAAGACAATGCCATGTCACTGAAGGTCTTAGTAGTGGGGTTACATGGTCATGCATTTTTGGAAGATCACTGATTACTATCTAGAAAAGGCAATTTGAAGGAAACAAGATTGGCAATAAAAAAAATCAATTATGCTGCCCATCAACCCATATGAAAAGCAATGTCACATCAGATTAGAGAATGTTATGTAACTGACAGGCAATGGATGAATTTGAGACGCTGTTCTGAAAATAGAATTGACCAGACTTAGTGAAGAAAAGAGATTTTGAAAATGACTTGTCTGGAATGGCTGTTGATGATACTTATGCACTTTGAAATTATTGAAAGAGGAGCCGATTGTGTGGAGAGTAGGTTACTTTGGATTAGGATGAGACTTTATCCTATAGAAGATAATTACCGGCTTAGAAGAGAAGAAGGTTGAGCTTGTTTCAAGAGTCATACCAACAATTAGATAAATTAAGGAAACAAAGTCAGAAAAGTGAATTTCTTAGTTATGTATGCTATAACAAATGAATTGTGTGGCTTATAAGCAACAGAAATTTATTTCTCACAATTCCGAATGCTGGAAGTCTGAGATCAGGGCACCAGCATAGTGGTGTTCTGGTGAGGACCCCTTTCCAAATACAGGCTGTAACCTTCTAACTCTGGGGTTCCTTTTATAGGGTAACAACCTAATTCATGAGGGATCTACACTCATGACCTAGTAACTCTCCAAAGTCCCCATTTCCTAGTCCCCATCACATTGAGCACTAGAATTCAACATATATCAGTTGTGGAGGTACACAAACATTCAGACCACAGCAAAGACTAAGAAGGGACATTCAGAGGAAAAAGGAAATTTATACAAAATAATACCAGCAGATGACAGAGTTCTGACAGAGAAAAACATCAAAATTTTTTACTATAATTGAGATATAAGTAAGATAACTAATGTGGAATCTATTTTTTATCAATAAAGACATTTTAGTCTTGATTAGTGCAGGTTTTTATTGATACAGCTCTTTGGGCCTAAGGGCCTTCTACAGATATTTATAAATACACACACAAAAAATACTAACATTGGAAATTAGTTCCTTAAAGTGCTGTCTACATTCTCCTACTTAAGGTGGAATTCCAATTTAGGATTATTCCATTCAGTATTGAATCCTAAAGAAATACAATCTGCATTGGCACCTTGAAAAATGAGGAACTCTGCAAAGCATTTTAGGAAGTAGAACAATTGAAACACAAATTATTTGTCCATCTGGAGATTTATTTGGGATCGAAACTGCCATTTGTTTTATAGTGACATGTACAGGTCTAGCATTTCTCTTTGAATTCTCTTGCAAGCTTTTATTTAAGCTATTGCAATTGCAGTATAAGGCATTCCCGGAGATTAATGACTGCCTGGGAGGGGTTGCTCTCCGGTCCATTAACTCCAACCAGTCATTAATTTCCTTGAAATGCGCTGCGTGAAAGTTATTATTACTAATATGAACTGAAAATGAAAGAAACACACAGTATGTGTATGGATTTGACTCGCTCCCCCAAGATGATGCTCAGTTATTTCATTTATATGAGGATATTCTGAAAGAAAAAAAAAATCCCCTGTATATAAACTACTCACTTTGCTTAGTCTTATTCTTGGCAGTCTAGTATTGTCTACATTGAAACAATTAAATGGATATTAAAAGAGTATACACCCCAGATCTAATCCAAAGACCTTGACTCAAACAATATATGTGTTCCTCTGAAGTGCTCTATGTCTATACACAGATTTTTTTTTTTTCAATTTCACACTTATCAATATAGGAATGTGTGTGTCTGTGTGTGTGTGTGTGTGTGTGTGTGTGTGTGTTTTGAGTACCACCTTACTAAACTCATCTTATATATTTTCCACCTTTTTCCCAGTATCAGCCATTTCTACAAGGAGGCATGATTTCTTTTATTAGTGAATGACATTAGAATCAAAATCTGGACTGGGCATGGTGTCTCATGCCTTTAATCCCAGAACTTTGGGAGGCCAAGGTGGAAGGATTTCTTGAGCCCAAGAGTTCAAAACCAGCCTGGGAAATATAGCAAGACCTCATCTCTACAGAAAAAAAAAAAGGAGTCAAAACAATTG
>CAUYQG010226010.1:0-35618 GCA_963574415.1 Tarsius wallacei
CCACATCCTCACCAGCATCTATTGTTGTTTGTTTTATTAATGATGGCCATTCTTACTGGGGTTAGGTGGTATCTCAATGTGGTTTTGATTTGCATTTCTCTGATGATGAGTGAGGCTGAGCACTTTCTCATGTGTCTGTTGGCTGCCCATATATCTTCATCTCAGAAGTGTCTATTCATGTCTTTTGCCCGCTTTTTAATGGGGAGAAGCCCTTTTCATTTGGTTATTTCTGAAGCTCTGTAGAAGCCATTCAGTTTATGTAGTCCCACATATTTATTGCTTTTGTGGCCTGTTATTGTAATGTCCAATTAAAAAATATCAACCAACCTCCATCAATGTGTTTTTCTTCCTCTCCTTTCTTCAATTTTTGTTTTTTTGCCTTTTTTTCCTCTTTCCTTTTTGCAACCTGGGAGCATAGATTCACATTTTCAGAACACATACGGCCTCTTATGTTTTCTAATGTGTTTTATGGTTCCAGGTCTTATGTTTAGTTTTTTTAATCCCTTTTGAGTTTTTGACCGGATTTTTCTGTCTTATGTAACATAAGGGTCCCATTTTATTCTTTTTCATAGGGATATTCAATTTTCACAAAATTATTAATTGAGCAAACACTCCCTTTCTCCATTGCTATATTTCTGATGTTTATTTTTTAATGAGTTCACTATATATGTGTTTAGGTCTTTTATTTTTCCTTCTTTTTGTTTATTCATCTATGTTTCTGATTTTGGGCCTGTATCATACTGGTTTTATTATTATAGCAATGTAATTTCAAATTGGAGAGTATGCTACTACTTCCAAGTTTATATTTATCAGAATGCCTTTAAATACTCAGGGTCTTTGATATTTCAGTCTGAATTTAGCATTGTTTATCTTAATTTTTAGAAAGTACATACATAATAACTTAATATTTATAAGGTACATTGCTATGTTTTAGTACATGTATACATTGTGTAATTATGAAATCAAGGTCTTTAGCATCCCTGTCACCTCATAAACTTCTTGTTTGTGGTGAGAACATTCAAAGTCCTCCCTTCCAGCTAACTTGAAAACTACAATATTGCTAACTATAGTCAGCTTAAATGCAGTAGAACACCAGAATTTATTTCTACTATCCAATTGTAACTTTCTACCTGTGACGAATCTCATTTTCTCTACTCCCAGCCTCTGGTAACCACTATTCTACTTTCTTCATCCTTGAGATCAACTTTTCTAGGTCTCACATGAGTGACATCATGCAGTATTTGTTTTTGTGTGCGTGGTTTAACATAATGTCCTCAAGGTTCACCCATGTTGCTGAAAAGGACATGATGTATTCTTTCTTATAGCTGAATAGCATCTCATTGTTTATATATACCACATTTTCTTTATCAATTCATCTAATTACTGGCACTTAGGTTGACTTTATATGCTAAGAGAAAAAAGCTAAGACGGTTCAAATTTAACAGTTTGAGCAAAGAACAATTTGTGACTAGGGTAGCCTTCTGAATCAGAGAAGGCTTAAAGAGGCACCAGCTTAGCCAAGTGGTGCAAGAAGATTTATAGACAGAGAAAGTAAAGTGAGGTACAGAAACAGCCAGTTGGGTTCAGCTCAGTGTTTGCCTGATTTGAACCTGGTTTGAATACTAGTTGTCCTCCTTTGGCAAAAACTAGGTGACTGGCACCAAATGAGGTTACAAACTATATAAATATATCTAGCCAGGTTACAGTTAACCATGTGCAAGTTTACACCAGAAACTTCTAGGTTGAACCCAAATTATGCAGAGGGCAGCTTTGGGCTCAACTAAATTTAACTCATTTCACAGCTATTATGAATGATGCCATTATATGTTTTCCTGAATTCTGTTAACCTCCCCAGCAAACTAATCAAACCCAAGAGGAAATCATGGGAACCCCAACTTGAAGCCAGTCAGGCAGAAATTTCAGAGGGGTGACTTGTCATTAGAGATTAGGGTGCAGGTTTGGGATTCGAACCCTCCTCCTGTGGGATCTGACACTATCTCCAGATAGATAGTGTCAGCATTGAATTGGAGGATGTCCAGTTGGTGTGTGCTGCGTAGTATGTGGGGACAAATCCTAAAGCAGTTGGTGTTAGTGAAGTGGGATGTGCTGGGCCTGCGCAGGTTAAATGCAGAGTGGAAGGGCATGTTGGGTTGATGCACTGGATAAAAGCCAGTGTAAGGTTTGTTTACTCTGGCGTGGGAGACTGTTGTTTCTTCCTATATGACGGAGTACCTAAAAATGAATTCGTTTTTGGAGGGCAGGCCCCTTGCAGTGTAGGTTTCCCCCTCTATTTTAGTGTTCTGGGAACCCATCAGCATGAGAGTACCAGCTAGCATTGTTGTGAGAAGCTGTGTTCAGCTTCTGAGATTTTTTTCCTTGGAGATTCAGCATGTTTGTCCATTTTATGATGGGTGATTTACAAGTGCACATGTGTCCACACTGTGCTGAGCTGAATGTTCAGCAGTTTTGGACCAAAAACAGCATGACACCCATGGCCCAACTTCCCTATTTACCTGATCTCACCCTGAGTGACATTTTTTTTCTCCTGGGTGAAAAATTTCCTCAAAGGGAGGAATGTTTTGCCAGTGTGAAAGAGATGAAACTGAAACAGCTGAAGCACTAAATGGCATCAAGATTGATTGTTTTGAGCTGAGAAAAAGCATCTTGGTAGATGTATTGCATCAGAGTATTGTGAAGGTAGCTGAAATGTTAACATGTAAGAATAAATACACAATTTTTAATAAATTTATTTTTTGTAAATAAATTCTGAGGGTTTTTTGGTTCCCCCCATACATGCCAAGTGAAGCACCCCAGATGAGGCAACTGATGTGCTTCTTATGCAAGGCATGTGGGACTGGCTTTATGGTAACAAGGATATTCACCCATTGAATATTCCCATTATCCAGTTTATGGTAAATGAACACTAAAGGACAGAGAAGGGGATCAAAGGACTCAGCCCAGGAATGTGGGAATTTTAAAAGGTTATTAAGTGTAAGTGAGTGGAAAAATGTTGATGGGGTGAAACTGAGAAGAAAAAGAGAAAGTCATGGAACTCATCCCAACAAGGTGAAAATCTTTAGATAGATATTGAGAAATGGAATGAACAAAATGGAAATTAATGAGGTTGAAACAAATTAATTCAACTCTATCCAAGATTAGGTAGAATAAAAATAAGCCTGGCTGATCTCCCAACATTAAAGGGTCTCAAAGCAGTTTGCTGCATTTCTTCCAGTTTGAAGAAATGTATAACATGAAAGCACTGACATTACAATGAAAAACCTAATCTGAAATTACCTGGGGTAATAGTTTAACAGATCAATCAAGGTAAAGACAGAAGGTCCAGAGTCCTTTGGCTGGGAACCCAAAAACCTTTTGCAAAAGAAAGGGTAAGATGGTGTGATGGTGTGGAGAGGTTTCTGAAAATAGAACATAAAAATGTAAGAGTTGACATATTATAGAATTATGAAATTTGCTATATTTGAACATGCTTAATGTGAGGTGATTGTATTGTGGGAATGGACATTGTATTGTATCTGATTGGGGACTGTCTTCCCTACCTCCTACTGTAAAACAGAAGGCATATAAATCCACCCTTCAAGCAAGAGTTATTGGGTATGTTAAATGGGAACCTGTAAGAGTGCCTGAGCCCACACAGTGCAATGTAGGAGCCAGAGTGCTGGTAGTGACAAATTCTGCTTTTGATAGTTCTCAAGGTAGCATTTCCTGGGACTTATGGCAAAAACCTGTGAATGTGTCCCCCAAATCAAGAACTACTGGGACTTTGGTCTAGAGAATTTCCACTTGTGGGGCATCTAAAAGCCTTGCTATGGAATGTTAACTGGAGCTCCCTTTATGACTGAAGGATAAAATAATGTTGACATCTGAAATTCCGTCTAAGGTGATGTCAGAGAAGCCCTCTAATGGGAATAGTAGTGCCCAGGAGAGTTTCATCATCAAATGGAAATGGCTTATACAGGATCATGCTACTTGAGGAGTGTGAGGAACAGATAAGGTTGATGCAGAAGTTTGTTTTCCCTTTGGACTGATTCTGGAACTGTATGAAGGAATGATGGATTCTAAAATACCCAACAAACAGCTCTTCAAAGACCAACCAAAAGCTGCTTGGTCCATGAATGGCAGTTCCAAAGTGATCAAATACTGTCCTGTTTGGATGGTTGCTACTTGGATGGAAAAAGAGAAAACAAATCAGTTCATTGGGGTGAAATGCAAGAGGTTTTCCTCAGTGTTGGAGAAACTGAGCAATGGTAGATAGATGCCTCTGTGTTTGGGATTTTACGGACTCATGGGCAGTGACCAATGGTGTGACTAAATTGCTCCCATGGAAAGATAATGGAAACCAAGCCACTAACAGGGACTCCATTTAGAGTGTTGCCTTATGGATATTAGAGGAGTGAATTAAAGTAGTATATAATTCAATGCTAATCAGAAGACCTCCCTTCCAGGATTGGAAAGGGATTGGAATCGCCAAGCAGGTATCTCCCTAGGTCCATGAAATGAGTGAACACGGGGGAGTTGCAGCAGTGCAGAGATGGGGTTTTCTTTTGCATTCTCTCAGGCTTAAGATGCCAGTAATAGCTGCTCTGTTTGTCAGCAAGAAGACATAGACTGCCAGTGGTATAGGTAAATTTCCTGGTGGGAAGGCCCTGAACGTTTCTGATAAGTAGGACTGATGTTGGCAGCCCTGGGGGGCTAGTAATGTGTCTTGAATGGAACAGACACTGTGAAGGCTTAGCTTACTCATTAGAAGGTGGGAATCTTCAGAGTGCCATTGAAAAACATCCTCTTATAAAGTGGGCAGACAAAAAAGAAGGTATAAAAAAGGCCAACAAACATGAAAAAATGCAAAGCATCACTAATCATCCAGAAAATGAAAATTAAAACCATAATGAAATACCATCTTACAACAATCTGAATGGCCATTATTACAATTTAAAAATAAAATAGATGTTGATGAGGATACAGAGAAAAGGGAAACTTATACACTCTTGATGAGAAAGTAAATTAGTGCACCTCTATGGAAATTGGTATGGAGAGTTTTCAGACAACTCAACGGAGATCTACTATTTGATCCAGCAATCCCACTACTTGGTATCTACACAAAGGAAAATTGGACATTAATAAAAGTCAACACCTGCACATGTGTGTATATCATGGCACAGTTCGCAGTTGCAAAGTTATGGAATCAACTTAAATGACCATCAGTTTATCAGGGGATAAAGAAAATGTGAAATATGTATACCCCATGAATTACTATTCAGCTATTAGAAAAGAATAAATTATGTTTTGCAGCAACTTAGGTGGCATTGGAGACCATCACCCTAAGCGAAGTAACAGAAATGAAAAAATCGAATACTGCATGTTCTTGCTTACATGTGAGAGCTAAGCTAAGGGTCTGCAGAGGCATATAGAAAGGTATACTGGACATTGGAGACTCAGAAAGAGGACAACAATAAGGATGTAAGGGATAAAAAAATCACCTATCAGGTACAATGTGCACTACTGGGGGTGATGGGTACACTTAAAGCCCAGACTTCTTAACCACTCTTCAATGCATCCATGTAACCTAACCAAAAACCATTTGTCATCCTGAAGCTGTTGAAATAAGAAATGTATAAATGCAAAGAAAAAAATCTTCAGAGTATCAAAACAAAACAATAAAAAAGATAATTTATGGATTTGCATGGCCACCATCACTTCTTCATACCAATAAACACACTGAGCTGAATAATATCCAACAGTAAATAAAAAATATACCTGCTTAGAGTAATTTATAGAGGAGTAGAATGGATAATGGAAACATTGGCTTTCTAAAATGGTAAGACAAAAGCATGAAGTGCTGCTTTACATGCTGTCCTGAGTGTTTGCTCACACTCTACATTACTGGGACTAAAGAAGTGTCCCCACTAGATGTTTTTTTTTTCTTGTTGATCTGGGGAAGAAGTGGTGCATACAATGCCATTATGACTATGCAGTTCTTGCCGATGGAAGAGCAGATTGGTTTGATGAATATAGTTTAGTCTTTCTTATCCAGATGACCTTATTTTTTTCCGTTACCTAGCAGTGGTTCTTGAACAAGGCCTGTAAGTACAAGCGCTGGAAGCAGGGATGGTTTCCATGCAAGAAACTGTCACTTTGATTTTTAATTTTGTCAGAACCCCTAAGTTCTCGTGGGGGTAAATTGTGTGACACAACCAGAATAATGTTTGAATACAGCTATGTCTCTCATGGGTAAAAATGGTTCACTAATTTGGAGCCTATGTTTTGTAACCCTACTTCATATGAATGAGAAGGGAATGAAGGGGAGGCACTCTGCTAGACTAGTATTGCTACCTGTAATCTGGAACAGCATGGTTGCTGAACCTAATGTCCCCTTCCAAAGCTGGAATAGTTGGGGTAAAACTAAATGAATAGTGGAAAAAAGGAAAATGGTTGAGGGTGAAAAATGAGAAGGGTAGAAAATGAGTCTCTTGTCATCATAAGCAGTTTTGTGCATTTGTCACAGCTGGAGTGAAGTAGACACCGTGTGTTTACCTAAGTGCTTGCACCTTGTACATATGTCTCACTCAGTAAACAATCAATGTGAGTTCACCTAGACTTCTAAATCACACCTCACATGGCCAGTGTGAAGGGGTGGGCCATCCACTACTCGTCCTCTTAATACTGTTTTCTAGTTACCTCCATTGATGTCGATGCTTGAGATGGAGTGGTTTGGAATTGACCTAGAAGAGGTGGCTGCTGGAAAGATCAGAAGCCACAGGTGGACAAGAAGGTCACACACACTTCTGCCGGGGGGGGGCCTCTGGGCCTGGCCACACTGCTCCAGGCCAGAAGCAGCTCCTCAGAACTCCCAACAGAGAAGGGCCCAGAAAGGCAGTGCCAGTCACACGTGAGCCTGAGCCCCCTACCCTGTGACACTCTCTGGCTGGGTGAATTAGAAACCTCAGGGAGCCACCTGACTTCTCCCCTCTGGCCTCCAGTCTGTGCCTGACCCCAGCGTGCGCAGTCAGCCCTCTGACATACCCAGGGTGATTCCATTGGGACACTGGATGTTTTCAGTAACCAGCGAGTAGATGTCCATCCATTCAGGCCACCATTTTTAATCTTGGTGGGGGTTCCCCAGTCCATCCCGTACATGAAGCTGGGAGGGGAGACAGAGAGGGCAGGTGTGAAGCTGGTGTGGGGACATCCCAGCCTGTGCTGAGGAGTGACCAGCATAAAACAGCCAGGCCCATGCTCAGGCAACCACCCCCATGGACGACTCCAGATTTGTAGTTTTTGCTTTCCTACCAGGGCTTAGGAAGAGATGGAAGGATTTTATTCTATTTTAGAGACAGGATCTCACCATGTTACTCAAGCTGGTTTCAAACTCCTGGTCTCAAGCAATCCTCCCACCTCAGTCTGGAGTGCTGGAGAAACTGGAGTGCTGTGGCCACAAGTCAAGAAATGTCAACAACCACCAGATGCTGGAAGAGGCAAGGCAGCATTATCCCTGAGAGCATGTGGCCCTGCCAGCACCTTGATTTCAGACTTCTGGCCTTCAAAACTGTGATAGAATACATTCCTGTTGTTTTAAGCCACAAAGTTTATAGTCATTTGTTACAGTCTCAGGAAACTATACACTCCCAACTGGATGAGAAACTCTAACCAGCAGGATCTTTTTTTTTTTTTTTTTGAGTTGGAGTCTTACTTTGTCACACAGGCTGGAGTGCAGTGGCATGATCATGACCACTGCGGCCTCGACCTGCTGGGCTCAGGCGATCCTTCTGCCTCAGCCATCCAAGTAGTTGGAACTACAGGCATGTGCCACCACACCTGGCTAACTTTTGATTTATTGTAGAGACAAAGTCTCACCAAGTTGCCCAGGCTGGTCTCGAGCCCCTGGACCCAGGCAGTCCTCAGTCCTCTTGCCTCTGCCTCCCAAAGTGCTGGGATTACAGGTGTGAGTCACCGCACCCAGCTACCCCATCTCTTCTTAAAAAATAATGAAATAAAATGAAAATATCTTAAAAAAGAGGTTCCTGATGACCAATAAGTACTCTCTGCTTGTGAGGTGCACACCAACTCCCAGAACTTTGCAATCCAAGGCAGCAAACACTACTACTGAGGTCACCTATATTTAGAATTTTAAAATTCTAACAAATTTACCCCTACCCATCACAGAAACATCACAGAGCTTGTGGTCAGATATAACCCCCTGGCACATTTCCAATATCTTTCTAGTGGTCCTGAAAGAACCCTTGGGCTTGATTTCAGTCTCTCCCCATGAAGTCTGGGCCATGGTAGCATCCTCCTGGGATGCTGATATCCTTCCTTAAGGGTTTCAAGGCAGTGAGAGCCCTCACAGCAATGCCTCTGATCCATGCTCTCTGACCTATCCCTTCTGATCAATACTCTCTGATGAATTCCCTCTGTGGCATACCCTCTGAAGGATGCTCTCTGATAGGTACCTTCTGATATTTGCCCTCTGATGGATGTCCAGTGATTGGATGCCCTTTGATGATAGTTGTCCTTTGATCTAGACCCTTTGATGAATACCTTCTGATAGATGCCCTCTAATCAATGCTTTCTGATATATACCCTCTGATGGATACCGTCTGATCTCTGTCTTCTGGTCAATACCCTCTGATAGATGTCCTCTGATGGATACCCTCTGATGGATGTCCTCTGTTGGATATCCTCTGATGGATGCCCTCTGATGGATGCCCTCTGATCAATACTTTCTGATAGATGCCCTCTGATGTCCTCTTATAGGTACCCTCTGATGGATGTCCTCTGATGGATGCCCTCTGATGGGTGTCCTCTAGTGAATGCTCTCTGATGGATGGCCTGTCATGTATATCTTCTTATAGATATCCTCTGATGGATACCCGCTAATGAATGCCCTCTGATGGATGGCCTGTGATGAATGTCCTCTGATAAATACCTGCTTATGGATGCCTTCAGAAGGCTGTTATCTGATATAAGTCTTCTGTTAGATGTCACCTAATGAATGTCCTCTGATAGATACCTGCTGATGAATGCCCTCTGATGGATGTCCTTCTGTCAGTACCCTCTGGTTGATGTCCTTTGATCTATACCCTCTGATCAATACCTTCTTAAAGATGCCCTCCAATTTATGCCATCTGATCTATCCCCTCTGAGTGATGCCCTCTGATAGATGCCCCCAACAGATGCCCTCTGATCTCTCCCTTTTGTTAAACACCCTCTGATGGATGCCTTCTGATCAGTATCCTCTTATCAATGCCCTATGATGGATGCCCACTGATGGATACCCTCTAATGAATGTCCTCTATTCAATACCTTCTGATAGATGTTCTCTGATGAAAGCCTTCTGATGAACACCCTATGATGGATGCCCTCTGAAGAATGCCCTGTGATGGATTTCCTTTGATTGATGCCCTCTGAAAAATGTTTTAAGATGGCCCTGTGATGGATGTGCTCTGATGGATGTCCTGTGATGGGTGCCCTCTGATACTCTCTGGAGGCTGTCCTCTGATAATTGCCCTCTGATTGATATACTTGATGTGCTCTGAAGGATGCCCTCTGAGGGCTACCATCTGATAGATGACATCTGATAGATGTCCTCTGATGGATGCCCTCCTATTAGTACCATCTGATTAGTGCACTTTGATCTATACCCTTTGATCAATACCTTCTTATAGATGCCCTGTGATCTATACTCTCTGATTGATAACCTCTGATGGATACCCTCTGATTGATGCTCTCTGATCTCTCCCTTCTGATCAACACCCTCCGATGAATGTCTTCTGATTAATACTGTCTGATAGATACCCTCTGATCAATATTCTTTGAACACTACTCTCTGATGGAAGCCCACGATAAATACCACCTGATGAATGCCCTCTGTTCAAACCATCTGATAGATGTTCTCTGATGGAAGTCTTCTGATGAATACTCTCTGATAGATGCCCTCCAAAAGATGCTCTCTGATTGATGTCCTCTGATAGATGATCTCTGATAGATATCCTCCTATGGATGCCCTGTGATGGATGTCCTCTGATGGATACCCTCTGATAGATGCCCTCTGATATACTCTGATAGGTGCCCTCTGATGGATGGCCTCTGAAGGCTGCCAACTGATAGATATCCTCTGATGGACATCTATCCTATTAGTACCCTCTGAATGATGCACTTTGATTTATACCCTCTGACCAGTACCTTCTTATAGATGCCCTCTGATCTATATCCTCTGATTGATGCCCTATGATGGATACCCTCTGAATGATGCCTTCTGATCTCTCCTTTCTGGTCAACCCCCTCCAATGGATGTCTTCTGATTAATACCATTTGATGGATGCTCTCTGAGTAATGTCTTCTGATCAGTGCCCTCTAATGGATGCCTTCTGAAGGTTGACCTCTGAAGGATGCCCTCTGATAGATACCCTGTTATGGATACCCTGTGATAGATGTCCTCTGGTGGTTGCTCTCTGATGGATGTCCTCTGATAGATGTCCTATGATGGATGATGCCCTCTGATGGATACTCTGATAGATACCCCCTTATGGATACCCTCTGATGGATGTCCTTTGATGGATATTCTCTGATAGATGCCTTCTGAAAGATACCCTCTGGAGGCTGTCCTCATATGGATGCCCTCTGATAGATATCCTCTGATGGATGCCCTCAGATGGATACTCTCTGACAAGTGCCCTCTGACAGATATCCTTTGATGAATACTCATTGATTAATGCCCTCTGACAGATATCCTTTGATAGTTGTCCTCTTAGAAAAGACTCTGATGGATATTCTTTGATGGGTGGCCAGTGATAGATGCCTTCTGAAGGCTGCTTTCTAACAGTTGCCCTCTGATCAATATACTCTTATAGCTGTCCTCTGATGAATGCCCTCTGATGGATAGTCTCTGTTGTATGCCCTCTAATAGATATTCTTTAATGGGTGTCCTCTGAGGATAGCTTCTGATAGATGTGCTCTGACAGATGCCTTTTGAAGGCTGCCCTCTGAGAGATGCCCTTGATAGATGTCCTATGATGGATGATGCCCTCTGATGGATACTCTCAGATAGATACCCCCTTATGGATACCCTCTGATGGATGTCCTCTGATGGATATTCTCTGATGGATGCCCAGTGATAGATGCCTTCTGAAGGTTGCTTTCTAATAGATGCCCTCTGATCAATATACTCTGATAGCTATCCTCTGATGGATAGTCTCTGGTGTGTGCCCTATAATAGATATCCTTTAATGGATGTCCTCTGAGGATAGCTTCTGATGGATGTGCTCTGACAGATGCCTTCGGAAGGCTGCCCTCTGAGAGATGCCCTTGATAGATATCCTATGATGGTTGATGCCCTCTGATGGATACTCTCTGATGAATGTCTTCTGACAGATATCCTATGATTGCTTTCCTCTAAGGATAACTTTTTTTTAGTTGAAGTTGCACTCTGCCACCCAGACTGGAGTGCGGAGTGCAGTGGCATGCTCACAGCCACTGCAGCGTTGACCTGCTGGGCTCAAGTGATCCTTCCACTTCAGCCTTCCAAGTAGGTGGAACAACAGGTGTGTGTCACCATGCCTGGTGAATTTTTTGATTTATTGTAGAGATGAATTCTCACAAAGTTTTCCATGCTGGTCTTAAACCCCTGGGCTCAGGCAATCCTCTTGCTTCTGTCTCCCAAAGTGCTGGGATTACAGGTGTGAGTCACTGCATCCAGCTTGAGGATAGCTTCTAATAGATGCCCTTTTATAGATTACTTCTGATAGATGCTCCCTGATGGATGTTCTCTGATGGATATTTTCTGATGGATTTCCTTTCATGGATGTACTCTGATAGATGTTGTCCTCTGACGTCCACCCTCTGAAAGATGTCCTTTGATCGATAGACTCTGATGGATACTCTCTGATAATGACCTCTGACAGATATTCTTTGATGGGAATCCTCCAAGGATAGCTTCTTATAATTGCCTTCTGATGGATGCCCTCTGATAGATGTCCTCTGATGAATGCCCTCTGAAAATATCCTTTGATGGATGTTCTCTGATGGATACCCTCTGAAGGATGTCCTCTAAAGGATGCCCTTTGTTAGATACTCTTTGATGAATATTATCTGATGGATGCCTTCTGACTGGTATTCTCTGATGGGTGTCCTCTGAGGATAGCTTCTGATAGATGACCTCTTATGGATGCCTTCTGATGGATACCCTCTGATGAATGCTCTCTGATCAATATCATCTGATAGATGCCCTCTAATGGATATCCTCTGATGGGTGTTCACCGATGGATGTCCTCTGATAGATGCTCACTGATGGATGTCCTCTGATAGATAGCCTCTGATGAATGTCCTCTGTTGGATGGCCTCTGATGAATGTCCTCTGAAAGATGTCCTCTGATGGATATCTTCTCATGGATGTCCTTTGATGAATATCCTCTTATATATTCCCCCTTATATATGCCCTCTGATGGGCATAAGCCTTCCGATAAACATCCTGTGATGGATGTCCACTGATGGATGCTCTCTGATAGATGTCCTCTGATACCCTCTAATGGATGCCCTCTGATGGATATTTTCTGATGAATGTCCTCTGATGGATGCCCTCTGATGTATACTCTCTGATGAATGCCCTTTGACATATATCCTTTGAGAGTTGTACTCTGAAGATAGTTTCTGATAGATGCCCTCTGATGGATGCCCTTTGATGAATGTCCTCTGATGGATGCTCTCTGATAGATGCCCTCTGATAGTTGTCCTATGAGGGATGCCCTTTGATCGGTACTTTCTGATGAATGCCCTCTGATTGATACCTTTCAATGTGTGTCCTCTGAGGATAGCTTCTGATAGATGTCCCCTGTTTAACACCTCCTGATAGATGTTCTCTAATGGATACCTTCTGATGGATTCCCTCTGATAGATGGTCTCTGATGGATGTTCTCTGTTGGATGCCTTCTGATAGATGCCCCCATTTCAATATATGCTGATGTATGCCTTCTGATGGATATTCTCCAGTGGATGTCCTCTGATGGATGCCCAGCGACAGATGACCTCTGAAGGCTATCCTCTGAACAAAATACTCTGATAGATGTCCTCTGATGAATGCCCTTTGATAGATATCCTTAGATGGGTGTCCTCTGAGGATAGCTTCTGACAGATGCCCTCTGATGGATGCCCACTGATAGATGCCCTCTGGTGGATGCCCTCTGATGGATATTCTCTGATGGATGCCCTCTGATGAATATTCTCCAATGGACGTTCTCTGAGGGATGTGCTCTGATGAATGCCCTCTGATAAATGTGCTCTGAAGTCCACCTTCAGATATATGTACTTTGATTGATATACTTTGATGGATACTATTTGGTGAATGCTGTCAGATATCCTTAGATGGGTGTCCTCTGAAGATAGTTTCTGATAGATGTCTTCTGATGGATGTCCTCTAGGATAACTTCTTATAGATGCCTTCTGATGTATGTTCTCTGATGGATGCCCTCTGACTAATACCCTATAATGGTTTCCCTCTGATCCTTCCTGTATGTTGTATGCCCCTTGATTGGTGGCCTCTGATCAATGCCCTCTGATGTATGTGGTGACCTTATGTTCTCCTGGGATGGACCTACATGCCCCAGAGGAGGGCTGACTTTGAGGCTTCTCTTCCTTCTCTGCCTGAGGGCTCCATGTAGCCCCTTCTGCTCTCTCTGACTTGGCCTTGTTGGGTCAGAATCATTCCCAATGCTTTGTGTCTCTCATGCTTGGCCTTCCCTGGGGAAGAAAGGTCATTATATTGCCACGCATGCTGCCCTCCACATTCCCAGGAGATGCAGGCTGCTCATTAGGAACCCTTGCTCAGCATCTTTCTTGCTCCCAGAGCCCCACAGTACCAGTGGTGTAGTATGTGTCAGGAGAGGGTATGGAGTTGTGAGTTAGCATGTGAGAGTGCATCCCACCATGAGTGGGCCTGCAGAGTGCACCTTGAGGTTGCAGTGTCTAGTGCAGATTCAGGATGGTCTTGCATGGCCAAGGCAGGATGCTTATTGGCATCCCAAGAAAGACCCAAGGGAAGTACTAGGTGTGTCATATTTGCTGTCACTTATGACAATCCTGCAACCTCCACATTCGGCAGCTGTGGGAGATGGAATCATCCCTCCTCAGTTTCATCATCAAAGCATGACATGGAAACTCAGAATTTGGGGGAGTGAAGCAGCTTTTTAAATCTCTTCTTGCAAGAACACATGTGTCTTGGGTGAGCAGGCACGCTGAAGCAGTCACAGTCAGCATATTTATGTCTCTACAGCACAAGCTCCTCCCCTCATTTCCCATTGGCTGAGGTTACATCACTTTCTTGGATGTTGCCTAAGCAATAATTTTGTACAAATAAGGTAAAACACAAGCAATTTCTACACAAATAAGGTAAAATACATGTTTCTGAATTCTGATTGGGTTTCAATGCTCATCAAAGGAAGTCTGCCAAAAGAGAAAGCATGCTGAGAAAGGAGGAATAACCAGGAAGTGAAGTAACAAATTGCCATTTTGAAAAGGAATCACCATTTTGTTTCTTGTAATTCCTTCCTCTTTTATTTTTAAGCAGTTTTGATTTCATTGTCATTATAATTCAAGTTTGTTTCAAGTTTTTCTAATCGTTTCAGACTTTCTCAAAATTTAATTTCATTTCCATTGTCATGATATTGTTTGGGGAATAACCCATGGGAATTTGTTTATTACTAGCAGTTTCTGTAAGTTTTTGGACGAAGCCTCTAACAGAATTACGCAGCAACCCACAGCTGTTAATATTCCTACTACAATTACAAGGGAGGTTAAGATTGAGGCTATCATTCCCTTTTTTTTGTTTTTTTTAAACCAGCCTTCTAACCAATTTGTAAAAGTATAGTCAATTCCAGAATTTTTGGCCAATTCACTGACCAGAGTAGTTAGCCCTTGTAGTGCCTTGAGATAGTTCCATTAGGAGCTGTGTTATTTGGAATAGAAGTATACCATTTTCCCCTCAGTATAACACAGACTCCCCCTTTCTCAGCTAACATATCTGAAATCATACGGTTTTCCAAGTTATTCAGTTGGTGGCATCCAGTTCCTCAATTTCTCTGACAGTATCTTTAATACAATTAATAAGCCTTCATTGGCTGTGGCAAATGTAATTAATCCAATCTACTTTCTTATTAACAGTTGACCACCAGGAGAGCATAGACTCAAATTCTGCAGCTATTTTGTTTCTAGCTTTAAATTCACTGGGGACTCCTTGGGGACTCCTATACCATCAATATATATATGTTGAGATTGAATGATCTTTGTAATGATCTTTTGCTTCTCTTTTGAGAATGAATTTTTAGGTTGGTGTGAAATGCCAGAGTGATTGGGATGGCCAATTGAATGAAAGAACAGGTTCCAACCCATTTGGGTGGTAACAGGTCTTTAAGTTTCCTTCCTCCACAGTACCACCTAACATTCGCTGGAGGGACATTAAAGTGAGAGTAGTTGCCCTCATGTACCTCTTAGATATTCAGGATGTGGGTACAAGTTTACAGTTGCCCTATGGGAGTAGTGAACCCTTCTTCCTATCTGGAGAGACATGAGGAGTGATTCACCTTACCCATAGAAAAGGAAGTGATTACCTTTGAGTCTGGCTTCTGCAAGGCAGGGTGAAGCAAGGACAGGCTCTTGCATGTCTCATTTCCCCACGCATCCTTGTCTTGGTACAGGGGTAACATACAATTCATTTCAATGGGGTCTGTATCCCAGCCAATAGGAAATGGAACCACTTGAGCCTACAACCATCCTACAGTGCATGCATAGCAATCACTTTTATTTAGAGTGGATACTGTAAATTGTATCCATTCCATCCAGGCATTTGTTTCCATATAACAAGTTTTGAGTTCTGTAGTCTGTTTTAAATCTTTAAGTTCAACTATAGTTACCTTTTGAGGATCATTGATAGGAAGTCGTAATAATCACTGGGGCTTGGGGCTGGTTTCAGTGTACCTACAGCTACAGTTTTGCCTAAAAGAAGGGTTAATCATCCTTGAGTGTCTCATCCCAATCCATAGACTCGAGGTGCCACCTCAGGCTTTTGATCTAAAGTAGCAGGATCATTAATAGACACATAGAGTTATATTTTAAATCTCTACAGGCTGCTGGTGGAATTCTCTTACATAAGTGTATTATGGGTTTCAAGGACTATAGGGGCTTCATTGTTTTTTGGGGGTTGCCATTCAACCTTGAATTTGGGTAGTTCACTGTACATTATCCCAACTGGGATGGGGACTTTTGTGGGTTCAGGGAGGTCCCTCGAAGTTTTCAAAATCTAAATCCTCCACACCTATATTTGGCTCAGGACAAAGATATTTGTCTGTCTGAGATAATTGCTTTTGCTTTTCTAGGTTTCCATGAGGAAAAAATTGATATGTATCAAATATTATAGTTTGAGGTGATGAGGTTTTGGTCACATTGATTATCAAGTTAGTGTGGAAGGTTCACCTTTGGTTGCCTGCATATTGGTTCATAAAGTTACAATAATGATAGATGTCTGCAAGTAATTAGATATTTTGGTGGTTCTGAAGAGAGGAAACAGTCCCATGGATGTTCAAAATTGAGGTCTTTAACATACATGACTAATAAAACAGATGGATAGGAAGATAAAAGCAGTCACTATAGTTAGGGTTATAAGGAGAACACTAAGAACATTCATGGAGACTAAATTTTAAATTAACTGTCCCTTATTTTTATTGTTAGAAGTTCTATTTGAGAGACTTCATACTAATCTTGCCTTTCTTTTACTATAGTCTTTGTTACTGAGTTCTTGATTCAGGTATGATGTGTCCACCCATTTTGTGCCATTCAGACAGCTGTTTTAGTAGTCAGGAGCACTTGGTATCATTCTTCCCAGTTTGGTTGGAGCTTGGTTTCCATCCAAGTCTTGATCAACATTCAGTTGTCAGGCTGAAAATGGTGAACTGTGAACTCAGGAGGAGTTTGAGCAAGGAGTCCTTTTAATTTAATGGAAGATAGGGTAAAGGAGATGGCTGAAATATATTCTCTTAAAAATTGATCTTTGGTTTCCAGGGTTGGTAAATCTGTCACACTACTTAGATAGGGCAGTCCATGTAATAGTCCATAGGGTGACAAACCCAAATTCCTTCAAGGGGCTGTTTTAATTTGGAGGAAAGCTATAAGAATACACTTGACCTAGGGCAATTTTATTTTTAACATTACTTTAGTTATACGAGGCTTTAGAGTTTTGTTCATTCGCTCTATCCATCCTGAGGATGGATGGCAGGATGTATGAGAGTCCCATCACATTTGGGGTGTTGTTTTAATGCCTTGTAATACTTCCATTATCTGGATCAATGTTTTCTATTACACCAAATCTAGGTATTACCTGTTCCAAAAATATTTTATTACAGACCCTGTTTTAGCTATTGTTGTTGGGTATGTTCTTCATCCACCCAATAAGATGATCAACAATTACTAATAGGTACTTAAGTTTTCCAATTTTGGGCATTTCAGTGAAATCAATTTGTATACTTTGGAAGGGTCTGAATCCAGAAGGTTTTCCCCTTTTTAGTGACCTCTGATTATCCTTTTATTTATTTTCTGACAAATTATACATCCTTCACAGATTTGTTTAGCAGTAGTATAAATATCTACACATCTACAGGTTTTTAAGAGTTTGTTACATATTGCTTGAGTTCCCTAATGGCTTTCCTTATACAATATAATCATTAATTCCCTAATAATTGGTTTGTTAACCATCTCTCTTCCATTGGGTAGGACCCACCTCCCCTCCTTATTTGGAGCAGCTCCTACCTTTCTCATCTCTTCTATTTCCTTCTCTTACCCAAACTTTAGTGCCAATTTGGGGGGGTTTCCTCTGTGAGATATGCCATTTGGACCCTAAGTTGACCTTGTTCTATCCCTTCATTAAGGCTCATCTAGACAATTAGTTCTCTGTCTAGGAGATTTATTCCTGTTTTGGGGGCAAATAAAAATGACCCTGTTATGGTCTCAGTTTCAGTTTTATAATCATGGGTTCAAATATTGGAACCTGAAATCCTTTTCCTTTTACTCTGAAGACTAGAAACTTTTCTCATAAAAATGGAACACTTTAGGGTTGGAAAATTAGAGAGAGTGCCCCAATATCAATGAAGAGAGTGTTCTCCTCATTAGGACCAACCTTCAGATTCATCAACGGTTCCTGGTGGGGTCTGATAAAGGAGAAACCCTGACCTCCCTATTTTTCATCTAGTGCCATAAGGGAGACTATTTTATTTTATTTTATTTTATTTTATTTTATTTTTTGATTCAGGACAATCTCTCTTGAAATGCCCTAGTTTCTTATAATGATAACATCCAGCTCCCTTTTGATCAAATTTCCTTTTCATAGTTCATTTTGGATTAAGCCTTCCTTTAGTCTGTCCCTTTTGATACCCAGTTTTTGCCTGGGGTGTGGGGGGGGGTCTCAGGTCTTTTTCCAACTACCCTTTCTACAGTGCTTATCATGATTCTAGTTTTTTGTTTTTACTTTTCCTCATTTATTTTAACAAACACCTTTTGTGCTTCTCTTAGCAATTCCTCACTAGGTCTTTCATTCTATCTCTCCAGCTTTTGCAACTTTCTTGCAGTGTCTGGCCAACTTTTGATAACAAATTAACCTTTAGAAGGCCCTGTCCTACAAGACTTTCTGGGCTGAACCCTGAATACTTTTTCATTTGATCTCTAAGTCACTTTAGAAAGGCCATTGGCGTTTCCTCCTTCTCTTGCTGGATTTCAAAGGCTTTTGAGACATTTTGGGGTCTCAGGGCTGACTCTCTGATCCTTTTAATTATTAATTCTTTTAAATCTTACATTTTAACTCTATTTTCTGGGTTACTTTTCCATCTGGGGTCTGTGTTTGGGTATTTCTCTTTGGTTGGTTGTACTCCTGGGCCCAGGGAATGTTCTTGTTCCCAGATAGATATAACAGCCCTTTGAACCATTCCCTTTTCTTCACCAGTGAATATAATGTTCAAAATAGACATCATTTATACCCAGGTATATGTGTTTTAGTTCTGAAAAACTGATCAACTTGATTGGCTAATCCTAAAGGATCATTTAATAATGATTTCATTTTTTTGGAAATTTCTTACTTCAGTACTAGTAAGTGGGGCATTAACAAAGCTAATTTCTCCCTGCTCCAAGGGAACCTCCCTTAGTGGGAACAATTTTGAATTTTTATCTGGACCTCCAGGGGGAAAATAAAATTTTAAAAAATATCCCATTTGCATTGTTCCAATTTTCTTTTCAAATTAGGATACAGAGGACTTGGGAAATCTCAATTCTTGAGTTCCTGATAGATTCACATCTCATGTTGCCTCCCCAGATCTATGGTTTTACGGGGGTTATAAGGGGGTGTACAGGAGAGCAGATTCCAAGGTTTCTTTTTCTCCTCTGGAGGCTCAGATGTTTTCCCTTCCACATTTCCTGTTCAAAGGGGAAACATAGAAAGGGCTCCTGGAAGCCAACAAAGGGCACAATCCCTTTCCTTAGTTGAATCAGAGGGCTTATTGTTTACATAGATTACTAAAGTCTGACAGAGCCAGTTCTCATTGGAGCCAAGTTTTGGCCAAAATACTGAGGGCTTGTGAATTGGTTCCTTAGTTTATATAAAGCAGCAAAATTCAATCATATCTTGAGATACATCTCAGCCACACACACTCAACTGCCAAGAATTTCCCTGGCCCCCAAAGCAGTATTTACAGCCCAATTTTCCTGCCTTGGCTCATGCATGAGGTTACTGAGTCACCACAGGTGGTGCCTGCCTGTTCAGCATCTCCTCCTCTGAGTCTCAGATAATGGTCTCAGGCTCATCTGCAGAGCAGCAGGAACCAGGATTGCCTAACCAGAGTAAGCCATCTCAAACTGGGCAGGACTCCTCTCTCCCTCTGATGGAGATCTGGTCCTGCAGTCACAGGTATCCTGGACAAGCCCCCATGGCTGTTGGAGATGGATTTGTCTGTCCTCAGTTTTGTTGTCAAAGCACAACATGGAGACTCAGAGATCGTGAGAGTGAAGCAGCTCTTTTAATCTCGTTCTTGCAAGAATATTTGCCTCTTGGGTAATCAGGCACACTGAGGCAGTAACAGCCAGCATATTTATGCCTCTAAAGTGCAAGTTCTTCCCCTGGTTCCTCATTGGCTGAGTATTTCAGAGGTTACATCACTTTCCTGGATGTCGCCTAAGCAATAATTTTGTACAAATAAGGTAAAACACAAGCAGTTTTTGCACAAATAAGTAAAAAACATGTTTTTGAATTCTGATTGGATTTCACCAATCAGAAAGCCCACCAAAGAAAGCCTGCCAAAAGAGAAAGCCCACTAAGAAAGGAGGAAGAATCATGAAAGGAAGTAACAAATCTTCATTTTGAAAATAAATCACCATTTTGTTTCTTACAGATTACAGGCATTAGCCACCATTTTGGGCTCAAAGTATGGTTTCTACTGAATTGCTTTCACACAGTTGTAAAGCCAAAAAATCATAGATCAAACCACTGTAACTTGAGGACTGTCTGTATGTATATACCTATGATAAAGTTTTATTTATAAATTAGGTACAGTGAGAGATTTACAACAAAAATAACAAAATATAATTATAACAATATACTATAATAAAAGTTCTGTGAATGTGATTGATCTGATAGTGGTGGTAGCTACTAAGTGACAGATGGTGGGGAATGTTTATAGTGTGGATATGCTGCCCATATCCCAGGTGTGCAGAGCAGGAGGTACGAGATTTCATCATGCTACTCAGATTTGCATGCCATTTTAAACTTATGAATTGTTTCTTTCTGGAATTTTCCATTTTACTTTTTAGACCAGGCCAGGTGTGGTGGCTCATGCCTATCATCCCAGCACTGTGAGAGGCCAAAGTGGGAGGGTGGCTTGATCCCAGGAGTTCCAGACTAGCCTGGGCAACATAGTGAGACCTTGTCTGTAGAAAAAAAAGTTAGCCAGGTGTGGTGGCATGGGCCTGTAGTCTCAGGTGCTTGGGAGACTGAGGCAGGAAGATTGGTTGAGCACAGGAGGTCATGAGCCATGATTGTTGTGATGGTGCTACTGCACTCCAGCCTGAGCAACAGAGTGAGACCTTGACTCAAAAGGAAAAGCAAATACAAAAACCAAAAAACTCCCCTGGAAAACTTTGAGCCAATTTACAGAAAGGGATAAGTCCACAAAGTTCCCTCTCATGGTAAAGGTGTCATGAACATTCACACGGCCTGTCTAGGGTGTGGATTTCTGAGAGTTTTTCTGAGATCTCCTGAAATTACAGCAGGCTGATGGTTAGTTTATGCTGTTTTGTCTGTGCCTTCGATGAGCAGGTGAGGTGACAGGTCAGGGAGAACAAAGCAAATAAGATGGATGTGGTTCTCACCTGAGATATCACGGTCTATCCTGGAAGAGTTTTAAATGAATAAATGAATTCCCAGGACACAAGGATTCTATCTGGGGCTAGTCAGACTGCTTGAAAGGGAAAGATAGACATGGCTTCAGATTTAATTACAGAAATTACTGTATGGACTAATGGTGGCTGGGGCAGGGTTGAGAGAGTTTTAGGGTGTTGCAGGGTGGATTAAAACCCTTTTATGGGGACCAGGTCCTTGGTGCCATGAATAAAGAATTGGACAAGACACACAAAGAGAGCTAAATCAAGAGTTTATTTAGTAAAAGGACAGAGGGCATGCCTTCCAAAGAGAATAGAGCTGAAGTAGTTCAAAAGCCTTGAGTTAAACAAAGCTGAGAGCTTATATGTCCTTTAATTTTTCAAAGTTTGCAAAAAGAAACATGTTGAAAAATATTTCCGAGATTAAGTGTACTTTTGGGGGGGGAGGGTGACATTGCAGGTTACTGCACATGGCTCTGCCTGCCATCCCATAATTTTATCTATCTATCTATCTATCTATCTATCTATCTATCTATCTATCTATTCATCTATCTGAGTCAGAGTCTCACTCTATTGCCCAGGCTGGAGTGCAGTGACAAGCTCACTGCCACCATAGCCTCAAACTGCTGTGCTCAGGAAATCCTTCCGCCTCAACCTTCCAAGTAGCTGGAACTATAGGCGTGCACCACCATGCCCATCTATTTTTTTGTTTATTTATTGTAGAGATGAGGTCTTGATAAGTTGCCCAGGCTGGTCTTGAACCCCTGGGCTCAGGCAATCCTCTGCCTCCCAAAGTGGTGGGATGCCAGGCATGAGCCACCACAACTGGCCCATAATTCTAATTGTATGTGTAAGATGCAGTCCATATGCCTTAGCCCTAACTAAGTGGGGTATAAGTTTTATGATCTTCTTATCTTGTCACAGGGAGGGATGTCACTGAGATTGATTGACATTTCAGTTAATGGCTTCCTTCTTGCTCGTGTTGTCTTGGAAGGTTGACTAACATTACAGGTCTATGGTTTCTATCCTTCTCCCATGGCTTCTTATCTGTTGAAGCTTCCAATCTCCATCCCATTTTCATGCCTCATTTTCCCCCATCCCTCTGCATCCCATAAAGATGTATGGGGTCATGCCTCTCAGGGGAGACATTCCATAAAAATAGAAGTGTTCGAATGTGCTGAGCAGAGGAGGTTGGCTTTATAGACAGAAAAGGTATGAAGAAAGGAGGAACAAAGAACAAAAGAGGATTGGTCATTTCAAAGTTACTTTCCTTTGTAAAGAAGAAACAGGGAAATTCTCTGGTCTATTGGAACCCAGTGCAGGAACTTAGAAACAATGGCTCCCTCAGGTGTGTTGGCTCACACCTGTAATCCCAGCAATTTAGGAGGCCAAGGTAGGAGGATTGCTTGAGTCCAGGAGCTTGAGACCAGCCTGGGCAACATAATGAGACCTCGTCTCTCCAAAAAACATGAAAATTAGCCAAGAGTTGTGACACACACCTATAGTCCCAACTACTCTGGAGGCTGAGGATGAAGGATTGCTTGAGCCCAGGAGTTTGACCTGTGGGGGGAAAAAAGGCATCTTGTAAGTTATACTTAACACAGCCATGAAAGTCAGGGAGACCAAAGCAGAAGAAAAAGGGGAAGGAGCAGTTGTGGTGGCACATACCTGTAATCACAGCATTTTTGGAGGCTGAAGTGGGAGGATCCCATGAGGCCAGGCATTCAGGACCAGCCTGGGCAGCATAGCAAGATCTTGTTTCTAAAATATAATTTTTTAAAAGTAGCTGGATATGGTGGTGTGCACCTGCAGTCCCAGTTACTATTGGGAGACTGAGGGGGAAGGATTACTTGACCCCAGAAATTAGAGGCTGCAGCAAGCTATGATCACACCACTGGACTCCAGCCTGGAGTTACAGAACAAGACCTTATCTTTAAAAAAAAAAAAAAAAGACTGGGTGTGGTAGCTCAAACCTGTAATCATAGCAATTTGGGAGGCTGAGGTGAGAGGATTGCCTGAGCACAGGGGTTCAAGATCAGCCTGGATAACTTGGTGAGAACTCGTCCATACAATAAATCAAACAAATATTAGCTGGGCATGGTGGCGCACTTCACATTTTGCCTCAGCATAGCCATTTTTGCTTAGACTGACACGCTTTGAATCTGGCACAGGTTGGATATAGATAGATATATTTCCAATAGGCAGATTTTAGGAAGCATTCAGACATTTTACTGCAGGCCAAGCTGGCAGCCTACCCTACTTCCTCCACAAATCTCTATCAGATGCAAGACAAGGACAGCCCAACCTTTCACTTCATGGTTTTGCCTAATAATTTCTAAGAAACTTTCAGGTTCCTTGTTGAAGGCAGAAGGTCAAAGATAACCCCTTAGCTGGCTGAAACCATAGAAATGATAATAATACCACTGTGTTGCTAAGAGCCTGTGGATTGGAAACATCTGACAGGACTCTTGCTGGAAAACCCCTCTCTTTGTCTCCTCCCATCTAGCCCACTACCATGGCAGCAATCATGTGACTAACTCATCCATCTGCCTGCTGTCCATCATGTGATGTCACTACCTATGCTTACCTGCCCCTTCATGATGATATGGAGTAAATCACCACCCAATCACCTTAATGATCCTCCCCCATCAAAGGGAAGGATTAAGAGGACTCAACCATGAGCACCCAGTAGCCTTTGCCTTGCTAGGCTGTAGTGTGGCCATGTTTCTTGACTTTAGCCCTCTCCCTTACCTTGGGGAGGTGAATCTCTTTCTCTCTCTTTTAATTTCTAAATTAACTATATTTTCTAATCTAACTTCTGTGCAATTCTTTGTATCTTTCATGCAAAAACCACATTGCACACCAGACACCCACACCCTAGTGGCTCTAATCTAATATTCTGGAGGCCCCGCTGGGAGTGTGATCTAACATTTTTGGATGTTGCACCAAGATCTAACACTTTCAGTACGTCACAGGGATTTCAGTTGGGAAGATAAAGACATGTTTGTTGAAATGACAGAAAGCAGGCTACTCCATGGGTAGAGTAGCCTGGACTGGTCTGTAGGCAGAACAGCAGTCATACATCATTGGGGTTTTCTTTTATGTTTTATTTTGTTACTATATTTTTGAGTTGGAGTCTCACTCTGTTGCCCAGGTTGGAATGCAGTGGCACATTCATGGCCATCTCAGCCTTGACCTGCTGGGCTCTGACATTCCTTTTGCCTTCTTTGCCTTCCAAGTAGTTGGGACCACAGGCGCACCACACCTGGCTAATTTTTTGATTTGCTGTAGAGACGAGTTCTTGCCAAGTTACCCAGGCTGGTCTCAAACCCCTGGACTCAGGCAATCCTCTCTCTTTGGCCTTCCCAAATGGTGACATTACAGGTGTGAGCCACTGCGCTCACCTATCTTAAAACATCTTAGAGTCTAATCTTAAAGCCTGACAGTGGAACCTGTTAGGGTATGGAAGGACAGGGTGAGGGTGGAGAGGCATAGGGAGGCATGCAGCACTGCCCAGGCTGGCAAGCCAGAGGTGCATGCAAAGAACCCAGAGTTCCAAGTAGATGCAAAGAATTGCAACATACAGAGGTGAGAATAGAAAAGATTTATTTAAGAAAAGTTCACCCCCCATAGACAAGGAGTGTGTCTACACTCTAGGTGAGTGTGGCCCTGTAGCCCCCCAAGTCTTGTCAAATCCTTTTCTTGGAAATATTGCTCGTGACTGCACGTGACTGCCCATGACTTCCTTATTGACCACCTATGGATGTCTTGGAGATCCTGTGACACAGAGACTCATTAATGTTCACCCACATTATCATAGCCCCTAGAGAAGGGTGTGACAAATATTCTAATTCTCCTGTATCTTCCCGAACAACATTCCTTGGAGTTAATGGAGTGTGCACTTCCTCCTTATCTCCTAGGCATTCCCAGTAGGTAGCTTCAGGGGATCCTTGACTTCCCTGTAGATAGGTCCCATTCTACTGGAATATTAAGTCCCCACCTTCTCCCCCTCTGGGCAGGCTATAACTTTTGTAATTACAAGTTTCATGACTTTTACAGTCTTTGACCAATATATGATATCTTAGACCTTGTTAATTCCCTTTACTCTAGGCAAGCTTGATTGACACTATGAGTACTTGGCACCAGGAAGTCTGTTCCTAAAAAGACAAAGTTGGTACTTTATCATCATTGTATTAATATTTAGGAAGAAGAGTAAAAAAAATGCATTTCCCGCTCTCTGCCTGTCCTTTCATTTCCCACTCCTGCTTTTGGAAATATTCTTATGATCCTGGGAAAATGGCACGAAGATCATTCTTCTGTATCTACTTCCTGCTGAGATGGGACTGTAGTGATGTCCCTACCTATTTGTTTCCAAGGGCATGAATAGGAAATGGCAGAACCTTAACTGAATACTATCTGGATCTAATGAGACATTGAACGAGAGCACAGGCAAAAATTATTAAGCAAACAATGATGAAAAAGGTTATTGCCCCGGAGACAATGCTAGAAAAATGAAAGCAGTCTCATAAATTATATGTATGTTCAGCCAAAGCTTCTAATTCATTCACATAAGTTAAAATATTCCTTTGTAAATCATCTACAGTTGTACAACATACTTCCCACTATGCTACATAAACCTCCCATTTTTGCTAATAAGTAATTTAAAGCCATTCTGCTTGCTATGGTGTATTGTCAAATTTCCTTTTCTTCTTGATTAAGTAAATCTATAGCCCGGGCTGTGTATTCTGCAATATAATGATCTCTGCATATTAGTGCCTCTAAATCAGGAAAAATATAATTGTATATAGCTACACCAGCCACCTGAGACCCCCACCATGGGTATCCATGCTGTTCCCATAATGGCTTGTGAAAAATCTTGGGACCATAGTTATATGTCTCCACAATTTGTGGGCATATCTCTACATTGCCGATGATGAGCTTTGATTTTTCAATTTGGATATAAGAGGCCACCTAAAAGCCCTGATGTTCCACAGGGTAGCCAATTTGTTGCTACAAGTTGGTTATTAAAGGTGGCCAGAATGACAGTGCCATTTACAAAATGCATAGTTTGATTGGTTTTGAAGACTGTATAATTTCCCAAGTTATTAGTGCCATTTGTTCTCAAGGGGAATTGAATGTCTGCCATAGTGGGAGTACATTGGTTTGTAGCTTTTGCATATAATGAAGTCATTAATATAACAGATCTGCGCCTGGCATAAGTATTGATCTTAAAATATCAAGGATTTTTTGGAGGGTCTGTTTGTGTCCAGTGGTATGTAAGGAAGGTAGCATATAAAGTGACCCACGTGTCTTGGAATGCTGCCACACTAGGTTGTTGGTCATGGCAGAATTCATCAGAATCCTGATGGAAACCAAGGAGGGGGCCTGGCAATATAGGATCAGTGAAAATAGCCGGTGTGGGTTTTTGGTGGGTTGTGTAGTTACAGGCAGGCACATAGAATGATGATACTCATCCTCGTCGCATGGGTTGTGCAAAGCTTCCCCGGAAAGTATCAGGAGGAGGGTGATGACGGTGATCATGCTGCAGTAGAAGGAAGTTGAGTTTTATGGTCCACAGGTTCCATGACACAGGAAGTCACAGTTGGCTTTGTTTACCTGCATCTGTACTTTGCTTTATACAAAAGAAATGGATAATAGTATAACAAAGCGAGGTTAAAGGCCAGGGAGAATTTTTTAAATGACATCTATTTCCCACCAATGTTTTAACAGGACCAAGAAGGTGATAAGTCGTAGTCAAATCCAGTTGAAAAGGGAAAATATTTAGATTTTTACCTTCTTAATACAGTACTTTAAATCACCTATGCGTTCAGCGATGTATTGTTCTTGCGATCCTTTGGAGGGTGAGGTGTCCAGAGGCTGTGGGGAAGTTAACTTCAGTCTAGATAAATGAATCCAGGATGGAAATTCTGACAACTTGGCAGCTGTGGGAGTAGTTAGAATTACTTGGAAAGGTCCTTTCCAACATGGTTGGAGGGGCTTAGTTTGGCCAGGCAGGTCCTTTAAGAGGACCCAGTCTCCTGGGTTCGCAGGACAGGTTGCATGTGTTTCTATGCTTGGAGCAGGTAATTGCTGATTGGCATAATCTATTAACAGTTTCCTAGCAAGCGCCAAGGCTGGTAGGTAATTTCCCAGTGGAGGAGGCTCCGTTGGAATTCCTGCCTGAAGTAAAATAGGTCATCCATACATGAGTTCAAAAGGGCTGAAAAACAGGTGCTTTTGGAGTACTCCTGAATCGCAAAAGAGCAACAGGCAGCAATGAGAGCCTTCCTTGTTTTGGTTCCAAGAATATTTTACTTAAATGTTGCTTTAGGGTAGAATGGGCTTTTTCTATTTTCCCTGAAGATTGTGGATGGTATGCTGCATGAAGTTTAAAATTAATACCCAAAGCTTTTGTAACCTGCTGAGTTATTTGAGAGATAAAAGGTGGGCCATTGTCACTCTGTAAGGAGCCAGGTAGTCCAAAATGAGGGATAATCTAATTTATTAATGCCTTTGTGACTTCTGGGACCTTTTTCTGAAGTTGTTGGAAAAACTTCTAACCACCCTGAGAAAGTATCAATAAAGGTCAGCAGGTAGTTATATTTCTTACATTTGGGCATGTGAGTAAAATCATTTTGCCAGTCCTGGTCTGGAATTAGTCCCCTTAGTTGATGGTTGAGTAGAAAAGGCAGTGGTTGGAGACTTCCTTGAGGGCTCACTATTTTGCAAATTGAGCATGCCTGTGTAATTGCCTTAAGCTTAGATGTAAGATTGGAACAGGATTTGTGGACTTAAAAGTTTAAATAATGGTTTCTGTCCTGTATGTAATGAATTATGCAAGCGAGTAAAGAGTTTATTCTCTTGAGAGACAGGTAAAACAAGTTTTCCTTGAAGAGTTAGCCAGGGGACTTTGTTTATAGCACCCTTTTGTCTCCAAGCTAGAAGCTTTGCCTCTGTATATGTGGTTCAATAGTAGGAGTGAAAGTAGCTTCTAATGCAGGATAAGAAATGAGGGCTGCTCTTATTGCTTCCTTATCTGCTTTGCCATTTCCTAAGGCCTCCACACTGTGGGATTGCTGATGTCCCTTGCAGTGGATTACTGAGACCTGGGTGGGCAATTGAGCCACTTCAATGAGTTGCATGATTATAGCAGAATGTTTAATAGGTGATCTCCTAGTAGTTAAAAGGCCTCTCTCTTTTCAGATGGCCTCATGGGAGTGTAGTATATGAAAGGCATATTTGGAGTCTGTATAAATGTTGAGCCTTTTGCCTTTCCCTAACCTCAGAGCTCTAACCAATGCAATGAGTTCAGCCTTTTGTGCTGAGGTGCCAGGAGGCAAAGATGCACTTTCAATCACTTTAGTAGTGGTCGCTATGGCATATCCTGCCTTCCTTTCTCCATTAATAATAAAACTGCTCTCATCAATGTACCATTCGTATTCAGGGTTAGGAAGGGGAATGTCGGTTAAATCTTGTCTTGCTGCTTACATTTCTAGAATTTCTGTACAGCGATGCTCTGTCGGTTCTGAAAGTAGCAGGAGAGTATATTAGAGTTGCCAATGAACAGAGTTTGGTACTTAGTAAATCTTGAACTAGTAAGAAATGTGTAAGCATTATCGCTTAAAATGTCAGCCACCCGGTGTGGAGAATACACATCAATATGCTGTCCATAGTAATTTTATTAGCTTCCTGAGTTAGTATGGCAGTTGCTGCTAGGGCCCAAAGGCACAACAGCCACCCTTTTGTTGTGTTGTCCAATTGTTTAGATAAGTATGCTACTGCCTTCATATCTGGACCATACCTTTGTCCTAGGAGCCCCAAAGCTATTCCTTCCCTCTGTGTTGTGTAGAGGATAAAATTCTTTTGTAAGTCGGGGAGTGCCAGAACTGGGGCCCTTGTTAGTGAGTCCCAGAGCAAAAAGAAGGCTTTTTGCGCCAGTGAGTGCCAGTCCAGAGGCTCATGCTCTGGACCCTGAGTAGCCTCGTATAATGGCTTGGCTATAAGTCCATAAATGGGAATCCAAATTCTAAAGTATCCAGTTAAACCCAAAAAGGCATGTAAGTCCTTCTTGGATTGAGGGAGTGGACATGAGGCTATGAGATGTTTCCTTTCGACAGTTATCTGTCAGCTTCCATGGCTTAGTAAAAATCCTAAATAGGTGATCTGTGTTAAGTTTAATTGAGCCTTGGTAGGGGAGACCTGGTATCCTTTATGACATAGAAGTTTTAGAAGAGAGATGGTATCTTCACAAGAGGCTTCCAGAGAAGGGCTACATAAGAGTAAATCATCCACATATTGGATTAAATGACTGTTTTGTAACTGTAATTGAGACAAGTCGGTAGCGAGTGCCTGTCCAAACAAATGTGGGCTGTCTCAAAATCCTTGAGGGAGGGTTGTCCATGCTAGTTGTTGGGATCTATTAGTATCGGGATCAGTCCATGTAAATGCAAACAAGTTGTAAGATTCAGGAGCTATAGGTATAGTGAAAAAGGCATCGTTTAGGTCCAGTACAGTAAAGTATTGGGCCTCCAGTGGAACTGTACTGAGAAGGGTGTATGGGTTTGGAACTATTGGGTGTATAGGGATAACAGCCTCATTTATAATCCATAAATCTTGGACAAGTCTGTAAGAGCCATCTGGCTTTTTGACTGGTAAAATTGGGGTATTATATGGGGAATTAGTGGGGGTGAGAACCCCAGCAGATAAAAACTTTTTGATTAGTGGTTTGAGACCTAGCAAAGCCTCTTGACTTATAGGATATTGGGCCTTATTAGGAAAAGAATTGGGATCCTATAGCTGAATAACGATAGGGACTATATGAGACGCTCCTCCAGGTGTCGATGTGTCCCAAACTAAAGAGGGCACTGCTTGTCAGATGTGAAGTGGGAGGGTTTGGATAGGATCCAACATAGAACTATCAGGGGAATCCAAAGCCAAGCAAAAAGTAGCCAAAAAGTACAATGGTGATGGCTCAGGGTAAAGAATATACTAGTTCCAATTTTGGTCATAATGTCCCTTCCCAATAATGGAGCTGGACACGTTGGCATAACAAGGAAGGCATGTTGAAATATTTTCTCTCCCAGAACACATGGAAGTAATGGTGTAGTGAGGGGCCTAGATATAATTAATGCCCTGCACCCCCACAACTGAAAGGGGTGAAGAAAGGAGTGGACCAGAAAATTCAAGTAAAGCTGAACATGTAGCCCACGTATCAATAACAAATGATATAACCCTGCCAGTTACTGATATTCCCACCCTAGGCTCAGTTGGTTTAGTAGTTTGTTCTGAAGACATTGTGGCTACCGAGCAAGGAGCAAGTCAATCTAACTGAAGCAAGTCCAAGAGATCCCCTTCCGAGATTGTGCGAGGTGCCTGGTGTCCCTTATTTGCAGCAAGTCTTTGGGTCATGTGCTCTCCTCTGTCTGGGGGAACGAGGCAATCACGAGCCCAATGTCCATGCTGTTTGCATTTGGGGCAGCGTCTTGCGGGTGGCGGGGCTTGACAGTCTTTTGCTATATGCCCGTTTTGATGGTATCGGAAACAAACCTGAAAATGGGGCTGTGTACCTCTTCTGCGACTGACCGTCTGGAGTGGAAGATTATTAGTGGTGGCTCTCTCTACTAAAGTGGTAGATAAAAGCTGAATTGCTTCCTGCTTATGTTTGCAGTCCAGCATTCTTTCCTCCTCTCGGTTGTTAAAGACTTTAAAGGCCATGTCCAATAGTTCTAGTTGAGGGGTTTGTGGACCCTTCTCTAATTTTTGGAGTTTGCGCCTAATATCCGGTGCTGACTGGGAGATAAAATACATAGCCAAAAGAGCTTGTCCCTACAGAGAGTTTAAATCAATATTAGTAAACTGCTGCAATGTCTCAGAGAAATGACTTAGAAACATTGCTGGATTTTCATCTGGTCTTTGAATAACCTCTTATTTTGTCATAGTTAACCTGCTTAATAACACCTTTTTTCATTCCTTGTAGTAAACAAGAAAACATGTGGTCCCTTTTAGGTCTATCTGCGGAGTCTATTTGATAATCCCAAGCAGGATCTACCTCAGGAATAGATAGGAATGCCGGGGCATAATGATCTGGCTGGGTATGGCTTAGTTCATTAACATATTCCCAAGCCTTACAGAAAACACGAGCATATTCCTCCAGCTTAGTGGTTGTGGTTAAAATAACATGGAGATCCTTCCAGGTTAAGTCATACGACAGGGTCAAATATTGGAATTCTTTAGTATATTTAGTTGGGTCAGTGGAATAAGAACCCAGTTTAGATTCAATTTGGGATAAATCTGTTAGGGAGAAGGGCACATAGACTTGTGCAATTCCCTCTGTACCTGCTACTTCCCACAGGGGAAATTGGTGAGCAAGTGGTGCCTGAAAGGATTTGCCTGAATGAGTGTGGGCTGGAGATGAATGTATTGGAGACTTAGAGGGTGTAGGAGGATCTATTATTACAGTTGTAAAAGGAGAATGAGACACAAAATGGGGCTTAAGAGTCCCAGCTGAAGATGCAAAGCCCTCGATAGGCAGAGGTGGATGGATAGGGGAAGAAGTAAAGGCTGGAGAATGTGGAGTTATAGGAGAGTGTGATGGAGGTGTGGAATCTTTCAAGGGATGAGCGGCTAAATCGGCAGGGTCAGTATCCTCTGAGGAACCTATGGGCAATGGGGTCTGAGAAGCCAACACAAAAATGCGACAGGAAGAGTGAATATCTGGGTGGTGAGCTAATTCATAAAAGGCCTGAATATATGTGATTTCAAGGTATTTGTCATTTTTCTTTAAGTACAAATCAAGCTGCAAAAGGGTGTTAGGGGCTAGGGAGCTGCCTTCTGGCCGGGTTTCACCATCCCCAGCGTATATTGTGGACAAGCAGTGTTGCAGTAAAATATCAAATGCTTTGGGTGAATATCCTCACTGAGTTTTAAAACTTTAAGGTGTTTAAAAAGGCATGCCAGTGGTGTGTCTTTCTTCACAACCAATTGGGAGTTTCCCATGGTCCCTGTAAAAGGAAACAGGGGTACTATTGAAATGGGCTTTTGGTATCATGAATGTTTCTGGGCCTTATCCTATCCTGATCCCCTGACAGGTGCCCCCAGCAGGTTCAAAGGAATCAGCGCAGAGGATGTGAGACAGCAGGGAGAGAGCGTCCTCTTGTCCCTGTGCCCACCGGAGCTTGCCGGATGCATGTTCCACCATGTTTTGGAAGACCTGGTACCAGGACTTTAAGCAACTAGGTCCCCGACCCTTGCTTGGAGTCTCCCAAGACGGAAATGGAAAACCGAGAGACCAATAAAGTCATCCAAACAGACGACCAAGAGCGCACATTCAAATATGTGTGTGTGGATAAAAAAAAGGGGGGGGGATGACTTACCAAAGGTGCAGAAAGGCGTACTGTAGATGTTGGAGTTTCAAGATCCTTCATGGAGTTACTTTGCCAGCCAGGGAGGAAAAGAGCAAAGAAAAAACAAAAAGTCTCAGTGCGCTTGGTTGGTTCTGTTAGTTTACTGACTTAATTCTATTCCTTTTGTTTTGTTCTCTTTTTTTTTTTGCTTAGTTTTTTTTTTTTTTATTAACAAAAAACAATTATCATACTTTCTGGCTTGCTGAGCCATTCCTAGTGGAAAACCTCTGAACTTAGTGAAAAGATGATTGGATTGGCATAGACATAAACGGCAACATTTTTATTTCTAGTGTCTTACATTTATGACAACTTTCTGCTTCATTTACCAAGAAACATTGGGATGGAAAAAATTAAGCAAATATGTCTCTAGTTTCAATTATTTTCTTCCTGTCTGATTCTTTTTGTTGTTGTTGCTCATTTGTGCTTGTTTTATTTATTTTCTTTCGGGTTGCAACTCAAGCTGAACCTTTGGATCTCAGAGGAAATCCTCTTTCACTCTCAAGATATAGGCTTTACAGTCTCCTGAACATGATCCCATATCTCCACTGAAGCTCACAGAATGAGACCATTGGACCATATGTTCTGCATGTTCTCTAACAAATACTTAAACTTAAGGACTTTGTTTCAGCACTTTTCTTGAAGGGATAAGACTAATTTATGTAATATGGAATAATGAATAAGCTTGGACTGTGGAATATGATGGACTTCTGTTTTTTTTTCTAAAATGGCTTCAGGAAAAAGTTACTTATGTATGCCTTAATTTCCTGTCCATAAAAGAGGGTAAAAGGAATGCTTATTTTTCAGAAACTTTATGAGGATTAGTTGAAATAATGCATGCATGACATCTGATCAAATAAGTTCTTAGTGAACAGTAATTTCCTCCTCAATTTTCTTCAAATTGGTACAGGTTTAATTTTTCAAAAAATGCCAAAACTTCATTTGAGGGCTATCGGACACAGGTTTTGAGGTGGCAATGATGTGATCAAATGTTCCCAAATTTCATTATCGTGACTAGAATGGAGGCTTTGGATGCCAAGTTACAAATGGATGCCTGAGTGATTCCAATGGTCTATTAGCCCAAACCTGTCCTGGATTTGTCATGTTTATTGGAAGGGATAAAAAAAACTTCTCCCACCTTAGATGTGATATTGTACTCTAGTCACATATTCTTTTCAATCACCTTTATTAAAGAATTAGAACTAGTTTCTTTTTATATGGGGAAAAGAACAACTTACATTCACTGTCTTTCCCCAGAGCTATATTAATTCTCATACTACCTTTCAATATAGTCAATAAGAATATTGATGACCCTGAAATTGCAGAATGATGCATTAGTCCAGTATATTGATAATTTCATGTTCAGGAGAAAGTTTCAAGTACAGTGAGCCTCTACTAATACACTTGAGTGCAAGAAATCATGACAAATACAAATTTACCATGTTTGCAATGTTGATGAATTTTGTATAAGTCCATTGATCAGATAAATTTTAAAAAAAACCCTCTGAAGTAAAGGATGAGTTGTTGCTCGGTGCCACTCCTGCCATTAGGAAGTATAATGTTCTCATAAGTGGACCCTGAACAATTATCATAATACTATAAGAAAGGGATTGACCATAGTGGGAAACTGCCAGGGAAGGGGGAGTACACCTCATCAATAAGGGTACCTGATCTCAAACCAGGTAAATGGGGACCAAAGTGAGACCCAAACTTTACCTATACAATGATCATTTGTACCACTAACCTTCAATTGTATCCCACATCTTTAAAATAAACATAAAAGAAATATAATGTCTGTTGGAACTATTTGCATTTTGAGGCAGCATAAACCACACTTGGGAATATTTCTCAATCCATTCTAAGGTGACTTAGAATTTTGTAGTGTTAACTGGGGCCTAAAACAACAAAAGGCTTTGCAGTAGGTCCAAGCTGTGGTTCAATCTTTCCTGCCACTTAGGTCATCTAATCTTGCAGAACCATGGATGGCATGGAGGACACTGCTTGCAGTCTCTGAAAAGCTCCAGAAAAGAGTCTCAGAGTTCTAAAGCAAGGCTACACCTTCATCAAATAACTACTCATCACTTGGAAAACAGGTCCCACTTCTGCTTTCCAGGCAAGCATGTAAGGAACTTAGAAGTCTTAATGCCATACTAATGAAAAGCAAAAACTTTATCAAGCCCAGAAATCAACAATTTTTCTTAGCTCATCAGAGGAGTGGGGTCACAGGACAAACATTGCCCCCCAAAACTGGAGAGAAAGTCAGGAAAATACAGAGAATCACAACCTACCTGAAAAATTCCCAGATACTTGAAGATTAAGCAGCACATTTCTACATAACACATGAGCCAGAGAAGAAATCTTAAGAGAAATTTTCAAGTATGTTGAACTAAATGAAAATTGAAATGCAACTTATCAAAGTTTATGGGATACAGCAAATGCAGTGCACAGAAGGAAATTTACAGCATTGAATGCATGTATTAGAAAAGAAGAAAGATCTAAAAATAATCCATCTAAACTTCCACTTTAGAAAACTAGAAATAGAAGAGAAAATTAATCCAAAGTAAGCAGAAGAAAAGAAATATAAAAATTAGTGTAGAAATTAAAAGAAAATTGAAAATAAGAAACCAAGAGAGAAAATTAATAGAACCAAAAACTGGTTATTTGCAAAATCAATAAAATTTATAAAACTTTAGCCAAGCTAATTAGGAAAAAACTGAGAACTCAATATTACTAATATCAGAAATGAAAGAGGAGGAATCACTACAGATCTCAATGCCATTAAAAGAACAAAAAGTAATACTATGA
>CAUYQG010226021.1:0-12068 GCA_963574415.1 Tarsius wallacei
GGAGCCCAGCAGGTCGAGGCTGCAGTGGCCGGGAACGGCCACTGCACTCCAGTCTGGGTGACAGAGTGAGACTCCAACTCAAAAAACAAAAAAACAAAAAAAACATAGATTCTCCCCTTCCCTATCTCACCTCTTCACAGCCCAAGCACACAATCACACCACTTTCTGACTCAGTAGTTCTGCAAAGGAGCCTGAGAATGTGTATCCTAAGAAGCTCAAGGGATATTGATGTTCCAAGTTTGAGGAATACTCTTTGAAAGTCATGAACCTAGGTAGCTCAAATCTACTCTGGAAAGATTTATTCATAATTTATAATACAGATGCTCCCCAACTTATAATGGGACTACATCCCCATGCACTCATGGTAAATTGAAAATATCATAAGTAAAAAATGCATTTAATAACCCTAACCTACCAAAGAGCATAGCCTAGTCTAGCCTACTTTAAATGTGTTCAGAATATTTACATTGGACTACAGTTGGACAATATCAACTAACACAAACCCTACTTATAATCAAGTGTTGCATATCTCATGTAATTTACTGAATAGTGCACTGAAAGTGAAAAATAGAATGGTTGTGTGGGAACTTGAAGTACGGTTTCTATTGAATGCATATTGCTGTCACACCATCATAAATTTGAAAAATCTTAAGTTGAACCATTGTAAGTGAGGGACCAACCATCTATGCATTTTCCCCAGGAATTCTTTATTATTAAATATTGATTTTATGTAGTTAATCCTTTCCATCTTAATGATGTACATGTTATTGTTTAAATAATCAGTGAAACTGCTTTTCTTATAAAAAAGAAATAGGGCAATTATTTTCTGTATGAATAACCACAGACATTTTTAAAAAGCAAAAGAAAACAACATGCTTAAAAGAATGGAGAGGAAAAAAATGATAGTAATAGGGAAATGTAGTTATTAGTAGTATATACATAAAAGATTTTCATCACTGAAAAACTGTAGTTACTTATAAGACCAAAAGGTTATGACAATAGACTACATCACATGTTTTCTAAAAGTCTCTTACAGGTTATTGACCTGAGCTGTAAATATGAAGTGAATAAACACATCCGAGACTAAAATGTTGACTTATATTATGTTCTTTTCTTTAAAGAATATGACAATACTGGATATAAAATGAAGACAGGTGGACATTACTTCAGTTATTTTGGTTGAACTATAAAAAAGACATTTCAATCTAATGAACAAGAGATTTAGTTAATTTCAAAAAAAAAAATCTATTTAAAGATTCACTTGTAGAAACTAGTGGGTGACTTAAAATATCTTATAAATACTGCACAGAGAAGTATTACTTCACAATGGCTAAAAATTTTTTCAGCACATGACTGAATGCAATGAAAGCATGGATTACATATGCCAATTACTTAAACTGTCTCAGTAGATTTAAATCTTCCCTGAGGTCTATAAGTTAAATATTAACAAATGTAGTATATAAACACCTATAAGGGACAGATCAAAACTATAAATGGCATTAAAAAGAAGTTGATGGTCTTCACTAGAATTATAAAATGTATTCATGATAAATGGTCAATTCCAATAATTTCCTCAATGTTACACCCATGAAGACACATCCACTTTGGATAAGTACAAATCATCGAATGAGCTGATTTCAAGACAGCAACAAATGCATCTGCAGTCAGCAGAAAGAACACAGCTGTGCAAAGAGAGGCAGAGCTGGTCACTTACCACAAGCTCTCAGTCTCCCCGTGCCTCAGTTTCCAAATTTGTAAAACAGAAATAGTATCACCTACCTCACACAATTCTGCAAATGGGGCTTGTTAAATAATGCACTGTGCCCAACACACTGAACACACTCAATAATTTAATTTTTTTAACTAATATCGTGGCACTCCTACTATCTGCAGGCATTTTATATATACTGGAAAAAACCAGGTAACAAAACAAACAAAAATCTCTGCCTTCAAAAAACCTTTCTTGTGCACATTTATGTTACCTTGTCCAAGGCGTAGTGCTGGGCACTATGAATGCAAGAGCCCCAGAACAGGTCGAAATACTCAATTCTATGAAAAATATAAATTTATCACGCGGTATATGAATTTAGGAAAATAGTTCCGTGGAAGGCACAGCATGAGGTCAGAAGAAGCAGAGAGACAAGGGAAGGCTTCCTAGGAAAGAAAGCATTCTAAATGAACCTTGGGAAATATTTAGAATCCCGACAGGAGAAAGGTACAGATTTTAGAAAAGGTAACATGAGTAATGTCAAGAAGGCCTGAAAGTCTGTGTTTACTGACATGAGTGACACTGAGTGTTCAATATGGCTGCATTTCAGGTATAAATTAAGGAGTGACAGGAAATTAAATGAAAATCTATGTTAGGCCCATACTGAAGTCCTTAACAGCTAACATAAAGAATGTATTCTTCATTTGAAGGAAATGGGAACTCGTCAAAGATACTGAGGAGAGTGATATAACATGGACATTTAAAAGGGTTCTTTACAAGAAGTGTGAAAATACATTGAAATGAGGGAGAAAAGGAAGGGAGGCGACTCATCAGGAAAAACTGAGTCAAGTGCTTGGGAGCAGTTTAACAATAACCGACAAGGAATGGGGTCATCAGAGGCTTCCAGAGGCTTCTCATGTCTGTGACAAAGGCAACCCCAGAGGCTGGCAAGGACAGCCCAATCACCTGGCACCACACATTCCCATGTTCCCTGCTTGGCCCACCTCCTGTGCGGACCCCACTTCTGTTCTCTGCCTGCTCCCAACACCACATTCTTAATGCTCCATACCTTATCCATATATTCCTATCATCAACCCAGGCAGGCAAATAATACGTGACAAACTACACATTTGGGGCCACCATATGCCCTCACTCACACTAGCCTGATGCAAATGACGTGTGACAATCTGGGAGCAGAAAGCCAGTTTGGGACTCAAAGTAAGAATTGCTTTTCCAATATTCCTTACCCCACTGAAAGCATTTCACTTTTCTCTTTTTCTGGTTTAGGCACCTAAAGGTGTAATAAGACTTTAGAGTCAGACATTTTTTTTCTACCTTGGTAAGTTCAAAATGTTGATTTCTTAGCTAAAGGTCATTACAGTTTAGTAGAATCCTTAGGAAGAAAACATCTGAGAACAACTCTGTAGGAAGGAATTTAGTAAAGAAGAAAGGATATTATAATTAAAATTTTTAATTGTAACATCCTATATATTGTTATAGCCTAATTAAAGGGAATTAGAATGTTTAAAAGTCATGCTAAGTAATTACCAATCATATAAATTGAAGAAAAAGACTTCACAACATTTTGGTACACTTCATAACTTATTTTCACTTTCCTTCTCATAACCACGAAAATTAAGATGATTAACTCTCCTACAAGTTGAAAACTTGCACATTTGTTTTACTAACAGAAATGTAGTGGTACTCATCTTTATTCAAAAAGTTCTTAAATTGAGTGAGTAGATTTTAGAAAAAATAAATGAAGGTGTGTTCAGCTAGGAGTTATCAGCACGGGGCCCTTGCAGATGTTATCCACAGGAAATGAAAGAGAAGTGAGGCTCACATGAGTCCAGCACCACTTATTATTTCAGAAAACAGCCTGGAGCAGAAGAGTGAATGTGAGCCAAATGAGCTTTATCTTGTGAGATCTCTTATCATCCAAAGGTTCTCAGCAGCAAATATAATTCAGAAACAATGATAACTAACATAAAATTATAAGTAATAAGGGAGAACATGGACTCTGTGAAAGAGGAGATAGGTCATATCTATGTGCTCTTCATTCTAGGCCAAGTTGCTTTACAGAATAGCGACTTGCTTTCCTTGACAACTAAAATGTATTCACTGTAGGCATTTTAGAAGCTACACATGAGCACCATGAGAAAAATGGATAATGTGATCATCCAAATATAAATACTATTAACACTTGGTTTCTTCCTCACCAATAAATTAGTTTCTGTGCCTAGGCTGCCTTTTTTTTTCTTTTAAAACTGGGACATCATTTTGTAATTTGCTTTTTTTTCACTTCTCATGTCATGAAAATGTTCCCATATTACTGAATGTCTCCCAAACAACCTCATCTATTTTTATTTGTTATTCATGTTTCTTAATGTGATATGTGAAAATATGGTTATTTATTGTTAGGATGAGATTCTTTGACTATAGGGAAGCTAAAATCTTCCCTTCCCCAACCTTGGACAATTAAATTTTTTTGTTCTTTGTGAATTGCCCATTTATATCTGTTTTTCACTGGGGATCATGTTTTACAGGGGTATTCATCTCCATTGTAATAAATAATAAATTACCATATAATGGGTGGTTTCTAAACAACAGAAAATTATTTCTTAACATTCTAGGGGCTGAGACAAGATCAAGGTGCCAGCAGCATGCGCTTATTGGGCAGCATAAATGAAGATTCCATTAAGGTCATAACTCTTTTACAAAACTAGTATCACCATTACTTCTTACTCTGCAAAGCAATGAAAATAATTATTTCTATGGTTATAATGATTTTTGAAATGAAATAAATCTAAGATAATAGGGAGAAAATAATGTTTTCAAGGAGATGCACTCACAGCAAACCTCTCCTAAGTGATCAGGAAAGCTGCTCCATTGCTTTAAATATTGACCAGGAATAGTGACAGCATCCAGCTGTCACATATAATTGTTCCTGGAGGTGATAATCAAGTCTCCTTTCTTCAAGCACTATTAAATTTATCTTTACCAATGCATTGTGCTCTGAGAATTCCCAAATAATCTTGCTTGGAGCACTTAAAAAAATTTTTTGTTCATTAAAAAACCTGCTTCCAGTTATATCAGACAATATGTAAAACATGTTACGAAGGCTTGAATATGTGCACATTTTTTACCCTTAATTTAAAAAATTAATTCTAAGTACATTTGTCTAACAGATGAGCAATTTCTGTTCTATATTAAATTACCATAACATTTGAAGGATGTTCCTTCATTTTACTGATGATAGTAAAATAAATGATATCGTATTCCATTCTCTTTAGTCACTAGGCATGAAAAGTATTCAGTTTTTGCTAAGCCAAGGTCAAACATTCCCACATCCTGTTTTAATCTGCTTAAATTCTCTATCTTTGCAAGCAAATTCACAGTTTTTAAATTAGCAGCTACAATGTGATTTTTTAAAAACTCCCTTAAACTTTTGAATGTTGCTAAATTATTTTTCCTTATGTATAACATGATCTCATTTTAATAAAACAAATGATCTCAATGTAGGTGTGTATATGTATTTGTATAAGAATAGAAAACAGTCTAGAGGAAGCCATTACCACTTTTTGAGGTGGATTGGAGTGGTGGGGTTCACACCAGGACACTGAAGTAAGAGTTACTCTGTTGCAGTGATCATGTGTTATATTTTTATTTTTAACAAGTCAACAATTTTTTTTTGATGATGCTACTCTGTGCAGAAATGTGACCTGATTTAAAGGTGATACAATACTGGTGGGTGAGGAATCTCTATTCTAGTCTGTGCATCTTTCAAGGTTGATTAGAGCCAGAGGCTCGCTCTGCGTCTACAGACATGTTTTTCTCCTAGTGAAGAACTAGAATGAAAAAAAAAAAAAAAAAAAACCCAAGAAGAAACTTTGGTCATATGTATATTACATTCTAAATACCTGAGCTAACATGTCCTTATGTACAAGTGTAGTTGAAATACATTCCTCCTAAAGGCGTAGGGCCCAAGACACCAACATGATCTTTCATTCACTAATCAACTGATGTATCGCTGCTGTACATGGTAAGTTAAAACTACATATTATATAAAGTAAAATAAAGGGTGTCCCCCAATAATGACTCAGTTCTTCAAAGCTCGTGTTTTGGGGAAGAATGGAAGCTTCTTTGCAGCAATCTGTAAAAATCATTTTTGAGCAAGGCCAACACAAACACCTTTTTTTCCCTGAGGGATCAACCCGTGGTTTATTCACTGGGTTAACTCTTCAACACTTTTCTTCTTCATCGCCTCTGAGGCAGATAGCCAAAATTTCTGATTTCACAACGGGACGACAAAGGGGTATGTGTGTATGTGTGTGTGTGTGTGTGTGTGTATGTGTGTGTGTGCGCGAGCGTGCGTGTGCATAATTCACCTTTTTACAAAACCCAGCATTCAGAGGTAGATTAAATAATTCATCGTAAAAAATCCAGTGATTGAAAATGGTGTAATCGTTTCTGTCTTCCTTTTTTTTTTTTAAGTTCAGTAACAGCCCAGAACTCTAGTTTTGAGTCATGTCATCGAATCTAAACACGATTGAGGGAGGTTGGAGGAGAACCAGGGGAGAGGGAGAGAGGGGAAGAGAGAGAGAAAATCAGAAGGGAGGGTGGGCAGTGAGTCAGGAGGCTGGGAAGCAGTCGAAGGGATTCTTTCTCCCCTTACCGGTTCTTGCCTCGGCCCACATCACAGCATGATGATCGCGAGTCCACAGTGCAGGGAAAGAACCAAGCCCAGATCCGAAGAGTGGGAGCACGCTACGCTTCTACGACAGCCATTTGCCTTTGGGGAAAAAAAAAAAATCACTTCTCAGACAGCTCCTAAACTCAGCTGAGAAAACCGGCGCCGAATTCCGGAGTTCGGGCAGAGCCGCCAGCCTACCTCTCCCCCTAGCTCCTCCTGCAGCCCCTCCTGCATCTCCTCCTGCAGCCCTTCCTGCAGCCCCTCCTGCAGCTCCTCCTGCAGCTCCTCCTCCAGCTCCTCCTCCAGCTCCTCCTCCTGCCCGGGTAGAGCCGCCAGCCTACATCTCCACCCACCCAACCCCCGCCCACCGCTCCTCCTCCAGCTCCTCCTTCTGCTCCTCCTCCAGCTCCTCCTCCTCTTTCAGCTCCTCCTGCATCCCGGTTCCCGCCGGGCTCCGGAGCTTCCTTGAACAGCCAATCGCCCGCCGCCCCGCCCCATGACGTCAGGGGGCGGGGCCTGGTCACGGACACCTCTCAGCTCCAGCTGTTGGACAGAGCTGCCTTCTCTGCTCAGAGGATTCTCCAGTGACCTAGAGCCCACACAGTCCCACCTCTGACCTTGACCTCGCAAGCATAGATTGCCCGAGGTTGAAGGTTTGGCTTATTCTTGTGTCGCTGCAATTCTAATAATTCACTCATTTAGCTAAACTTAACAATTATTTTTTGGAAGGGTAAAGGTCAAATCTAAAAATTTAGCGTCAATGTTTTTATAAGTAAAAAAGAACTTGAGAAAAAGATGACAATTTCTATTTTCGTCTGTTTTCTCACTCGCCCTTCTGTTCCCTCACACAGGATAATGTGGCTTTGCCCATGCACCTTCAAGGATTCATTTGCTTAAAACTCGCTTTATTTTTCTCCTAAATAAATTTCAACAATCTATCTGGTTTCTCAAAACTTATGACAAACTAAATGCTTTGAGAAGGGGAAAAGACATTTAGAGAAAGTTTTCAGAACAAAGCCTAATAATCACCGGCTACTAACTGTTTTATTCAACTGAAACAAATATAAAGTGTGAGGCAAAAACTTCCACAACTCTCCTATATTGTGTGTCTGTTCTCCAATCTCTCAAACGTATAGCAAGAGTGAAGAAATCAAATGATCATGCAAATGTTTGATTTTTAGTGAAGAGCTCACAAGGACAGATACAGGCAGCTGTTTGTGAAGCTTGAAAATTCTCTCCGACCAAGAGAGGTCAAACAAGTTTTTGCACCCAGAGACTGTGTCTCTGCCAGATGAGGAGAAACAAGTTTTGGGTGTGCCTTTCTGAGATGGTGCATCAGGGGAGTCTCCTACAGGCAAGGACAGATCTGTAGCACTTAGCTCAAGTCAGCTCTGTGACTGAACCCAGCCGAGAAAGAGCACTCTGTCATTTGCGTGGCCTCTGAAATCCCTAGCCCTAGTAGTACTTTTGCAGTCATGTGACTGTCTCTAATATGATTCAATCGATTAAGTAAATTTCCCATGAGATAGCCAACCTTTTTAAGGAGACTTAAAACCACAGTTGGGCCTCTCTTAGCTCCCCCAATCGGCACTGATGTAACCTCACCAGAGGGCTTCTGGGAAGGCACATACCAGGACAATTCAGGCTTGTAACTGGCATCTGCAGCGTGTTTGAATTGCTTAAATCAGTGGTTCTAACTAGCTACACAGCAGAGTCAACTGGGAAGCTTGATGCCAAGGCCTCACCCAGACCAATTAAACTGGAATCTCTGGGGGCGGGGCTCTGGTAAATTTCTGTCCTTCATTTTTTTCGTGCTACCCTAGTGATTCCAATGTGCAACAAGGGCTGAAAATCACTGGCTAAGATTTAAATTATTGTTTTAGAGGAAAACTTACTCAAGTTTATAAAATGATGTAGCAGAATAATGTGAACCATTTTGTAATACAACTTATTTATATATTCTTAATATATTTGAATATTTTGATATAAAGGTAAAAAGATGTGAAGACGCACATCAAAACTATTTACTCAGAGGGAAATGATAGTGAGGGAGAGGTTATTAGCTTGTGTAGGTATAACCTGACTGAATGAAAGAAGCGTGTATCCCTTCTATAATTAAAATACATGTAATCAAATTTCTTAAATTAGTACTTATAAATGCCATGAAGGCCATTGAGAGTAACTACATTAAAGTGGTTTTGTTGTCTTCTTTTTGCAAATGCTCCTCTAGTACCCAACTTACCTCCTAAGAGTTATAGAATTTCTATACTATAACTATATGTTTTAAGCTAACTATAATTTTTTTACTATTTTATTTTTAAAAATCCATAAAATTCTTAAGTTATGAGTTACTTATATGTAAGTATTAGCATGCAGTCATGTCTAAAGTTAACATATATTTGCTTTCTTCTAATTTTAGAAATCTATTCCTTTTTTGTACTTCTCATGAAGTTTTTTTAAAAAAACTAGTATTCAAATTATATAATATAGATGTGAGGAAATCTCATCTTCTCTGGCTGGAAAATTGTTTGGACTTCCAGTACTAAGAGCTTCATAATTAATTGCCAGTGAAAAATATATGGCATAGTACTCAAGTACCTTGATTTAACCTAGTTTTAAATCTTAGCTTTGCAAATTTTTGGATCTGTGATCTTGGCACCATCACTCCTAAGGTACATAGGTCAAATGGGTCCAAGACAATCTGCCTCAGTGTTACTAAGTTTAAATAAAGTCAGGTGGCTGAAATGCTTATCACTGTGTAAAACAAATAATAGGTGCTTAATAAATGACAGTTGTCAGTTCACTGACTTCTATTTCTCCCTCTTTTTTGTTAAATCTAGTCAAAGATTAGCATGGCAGCAAGAGAAAAAATTATCAGAAAATTTGTTTATAAACAGTAAAAACCAATGATATTTCTTCTCTGAGTATATGTGAAAGAGAAGCATATTCATTCTTTTAGTCCACTGCTTTACGTTGTTACATGTAAAACAATATGATTAATTTTTTATTTGCCTTAAAATATTTCACATTTAGCAGTGTGAGAGTGATGCATATTTATTTCTCATGATTCATAATCACTAATTTTTTTGTGCTTATTAACAATGCATGACTCAAGCACAGATTAGGACATTTCCCACAATCAGTTTTCTGACTAACTTTTGAACAAAAAGAGAGAGAGATCAATGCCTCAGGCAATTAAACCTGTCCCTTGTTGATGAGCCCTGCTCTTAATAACATAATCACAGAATTTTCCCTCTCCTCTTTCCTAAATATTTGCTGCATGCTAGTGAGCCATTTCTGTTAGGCACTGTACCAAGCAGTTTCCATTCGTGACTTCAGTTACTCCTCTTATCAGCCGTATAAAATCATTCTTCATTTAGAGATGAGAAATCAGAGGCACGAAGAGTGACAGCAACTTGCCCAAGATGGCAAGATAAAAGGTAGATGAGCTGACGAGAGAACACATGTTCTTAACACAGCACTCTGCCATGGGCCACATGGCAAGGGCTTCAATGAAGCAGGAATGGGGCTGTTTGTTTTTTTCTTTTCTGCACATTTGAGTTCCTTGTAGATCCTAGATGTTAGGCCTTTGTCAGATATACAGTTGGCAAATACTTTTTCCTAGTTTATGGACTGTCTTCCTGCTCTTTCAGTGGTTTCTTTGGCTTTGCAGAAGCTTGTCAGTTGATGAGGTCCCCTTGTCTATCTTATCTCTTGGGCACTTGGGGTTTTGATCAGGAATTGGTTGCCAGTTCCAATTTCCATAAGGGTGTCTCCTGCATTTTCTAAGGTTCTTAAATTTTGAGGTTTTACATTTAGGTCTTTGATGCATTTAGAGTTGATTTTTGTGTATGGTGATACGTAGGAGGTCTTGTTTTAATCTTCTGAATGTGGTCAGCCAGTTTTCCCAGCATGAGTTACTGAATAGTTTCTCCTCACCCCAGTGGTTGATGGTAGAGGCTTTGTCAAAGATGAGTTGGTTGAGAAACTGATGTTTTGCTTCTGGAATCTCTATCCTGTTCCATTGGTCTATATGCCTGTTCTTGTACCAATGCCATTACAAAGTGGGCAAAAGATATGAATAGACTTCTCAAAAGAAGACATACGAGCAGCCAATGGATACATGAAAAAATGCTCAACTTTGCTAGTCATCAAAGAAATGCAAATTAAAACCACACTGAGATACCACCTAACTCCAGTCAGGATGGTCATCATCAATAACTCAAAAAACAACAGATACTGGAGAGTATGCGGTGAAAAGGGGATGTAAACTAGCACAGCCTCTGTGGGAAACAGTGTGGTGATTCCTAAAAGATCTAAAAATCGACCTCCCATGCGACCCTGCAGTCCCCCGACTGGGAATATACCCACAGGAACTCAAATCACTCTACGAAAAAGATACCTGCACATGCATGTTTATCGCAGCATTATTTACAATAGCAAAAACATGGAACCAACCATGCCTTTTGAAAGAAGACTGGATTAAAAAATGTGGTACATATACACGATGGACTATTACACAGTCATAAAGAAGGACAAAGTTATGAACTTTGCAGCAACTTGGATGGACTTAGAGGCTATAATACTGAGTGATCTATCACAGAAACAAATTACCGAGTATCACATATTCTTATCATAAGCGGACCTTGTACAACTATCATAATACTATAAGAAAGGGATTGGCAGTAGTGGAAAACTGCCGGCAGGGGAGGGGTTGCAGGCATACCTCATCAATAAGGGTACCTGCATAATGAACATTTGTATACCTAATCCTGAATTATACCTCACATATTTAAAATTTTAAAAAAAATTTTTAATGAAGCAGGAAGGTGCAAAGTCAATGATTTCCATTGGGAAGGGACAAACCATGCCATGACTACACTGCCTAGTGAAGAGTAGAAATTCTTTATTTCTAGAAACAGCAAGAATATATACATTATTATTACTTCTTGTAAACTGAGACCTTAATTTTATATGTGCATATTTTTAAAGAGGAAAAAAGTACATGTATTTCCCTTTATATCAGCGGAGTCCCTTCTGTTCTTAGGAGAGCAGGGTGGATTTAAACTTGTAAAAACTCTTGACATGCAATAATTATGTAGGATAGTAGAAAGGGAAGCTACTCATTGGCAGAGAGTCAAGCCCACTCCTGAGTTCTCAATAAATTCATCAGCCCTTTCTTGATTTTGCTGCTATGTGAAGAAAAACACTGTTAATGGGACAATAGCACAATTCCTTATATGGAGTGGTGACCCTTTAGGAAAGATACTTTCTCAGTCTCTTATTTAGACTAAAATAGATCCCAGAGCTTTTGTCTGAGTAGACATAGTTGAGGCAAAGAAGCATCCATTTCTCTCCCCAGTTTACTCTGATGTGTAGCTAGTTAGAACCACTGATTTAAGCAATCCAAACAGGCTACAAATGCCAGCTACCTTTCTCTGGATGATAAGTATTTCCTCTACTGGCCAGAGAAAGCAGGAGCTTGGAGGCTTTGGAGAGGAGAGAGAATGGGCAAACAAAGAACCGAGCCGGGCTCGGTGGCTCAGCCTGTAATCCCGCGCCTTTGGGAGGCTGAGGTGAGTGGATTGCCTGAGCCCGCGGGTTCGAGACCCGCCTGGGCAAGCGAGACCTCATCTCTACAATAAATAAAAAAAATCAGCCGGGCGT
>CAUYQG010226022.1:0-16545 GCA_963574415.1 Tarsius wallacei
CTCTACAATAAATCAAAAAATTGGCTGGGTGTGGTAGCACGCGCCTGTAGTTCCAGCTACTTGGAAGGCTGAGGCGGAAGGATCGCCGGAGCCCAGCAGGTCGAGGCTGTGGTGGCCGGGAGCGGTCGCTGCACTCCAGTCTGGGCGACGGAGTGAGACTCCAACTCAACAACAACAACAAAACAAAACAAAAAAGAAGAGCATTCCATTAAGTGTTTGCATTCTAGTTGCCCATTTTTCTGAGTAATAATATACAGAAAGTTTGAGAATAAAAACATAAGCTTTAGGAAAAAACCTCTTTGTTAAACAATCAGAATTTGATAGGATATGAACTTGAGATAAAAAAAATTATTATCTATAATTATACTTTGTCAAATTTGAAATAATATCTGATAGATTCCATACTTTTAAAGTTACCTACAGTTCTTAAAAAGTTCTTGTATTGTTAAAAAAATCTCACAAATTCATTCCATATAATATTGCACAAATATAAAAAGAAATGAGAATGGTTTTTATGTTTTTATATAAAAAGATCTGCATAAAAATTGCTAAGAAAAAAGCAAGTTTCAGAGTAGTCATATAAAATATAACTTTTGTATATGAAATAAAAATAAATGAATCTTTTATAAAAGACATGATAATCTTTTACTTTTATATAAGAAATAAATTCACAAGAATTTAATGAAAGTTGTTATCTATTAGGGAGATGAAAGGAATGGAGTGGGGTAATATCTTGTCATTGTATGGATTTTTTCCAACATAAAAATGGACTATTGATTTAAAGTAAAAAAAAAAAAGAAATAAAACTTTTAGAATGGGTTAGCATTTCAAAATCAACATCTAGTCCAATCCAAGGTAACTAATTCCAATCTCCTTTCTTGTTCTTCTGCTGTGAAATGCCAGGATGCCTTGTAGACTAAAAGACCTCAGTGGGAATGAGGCATGACCTACTAATTTACTACTTCCTACTTTGTCCCTTGGAATGTAGGGAGTCATGATCTGTTTTTATTTTCCCTACATTTTCACTTTTGGTTCTCTCGTCTCTGGAGTTAGGGATCTGAAAAAAGAAATATAAGAAATGGCAGAGCTTAAGTTTGGTAATAGCCACCTGTGTGTTCTTTTCTTATAGAGGACACTGTATTTCTGGCTAAACATAACTGACCAGAAACACCCTTTTGGGGCCAGATATCCAAATCGTATCTCTCCTTTGGAGCATATGCGAGTTATTTAGGAAACACTGGGAGGATCTCTCTTCCTTCTACCAATCTCTGATGTGGGAGATTCTGGTCTGACATTTTGAAACCTTTTCTACTCCTGAAGAGTAGTTCATAGCCTCCTGATGATGAGGTTCCCTTGCCCTTCCTGATGGATAGGATACTTGCTGCAAAACTTAGGCTGTACTATCCCATACAGTGTCTTTTTGATATACTGGAAATGCGACCATATTTGCTAGACCAGAGGGTCCTACTTTGTCTCTTCCCTACCACATTTTCCCCCCATATTTTCTCTTCTGCTGCTCCCAAAGACTTAGTCATCAAGCCAGCAAGTCTGTTGCATAAATAGACAGCAAATCAGGGAATAAGATTTCAGTCTCCAGACTTGACAGTAGTACCAATCTCCACAAATGAAATTTCTTGGAGATTCCCTTGCCCACTTGGATGGTAAGGAAGCTGTCTTTTCTCTCCCCTTTGGGGAAAGCAGGGTAAAGACCCAGCGGATCCACAGCCAATAATTTGTGACTACAATGATTCTATCGTCTACCCAGCTATCTAAGTTTTTAAATAAAAAATGAGATGTGAGATGGATAGTGACTGGGATTCAGTAGCAGGACTTGTTTAATGGCCTTTCAAAGTGTCCTAAAGTTAGTATCTTCCACCAGTTGCTTGGATTTCTTTTAAGAACAGTCAATACTTTATGTCCCTTTTAAAAATTGTTTAATGTATTTTTTTTAAATTTTATTTTGAAGATGTGGGGTACAATCAGGATTAGGTATTCCAGTGGTCATCTTATAGGTAAAGTTGGGACTTTCCTTTGGTCCCCACTTCACCTGGTTTTTGAGATCAGGTATCCTTGTTGATGTTATATGGCTCTCCTCCCTCCCTTGGCAGTTTCTGACTACTGCCGATCCCTTTCTTACATTATGATGGGAAATGTTCAGGGTCCGCTTATGAGTGAGAACATGTGGTACTCAGTTCCTTGTTCCTGTGGCAGATCACTGAGTATTAGAGACTCCAAATCCATTCAAGTTGCTGCAAAGTCCATAATTTTGTCCTTCTTTATGATTGTGTAATATTCCATTGTGCATATTGACCACATTTTTTTATCCAGTTCAGTTTCCATGGGCAGCACGGATGGTTCCATGTTTTGGGTATTGTGAAGAGTGTTACAATAAACATGCATGAACAGGTGTGCTTTTTGTGGAGTGATTTAAGTTCCTCTAGGTATATTCCATAAGGAAGGTTGCTTTCTGGTTCTTTTAGGAATCACTGCACTGTTTCCCATAGAGTTTGAACTAGTTTGCATTCCCACCAAAAGTGTAGAAGTGTTTGTTTTCCTCCTCAGCCTCACCAGTATGTTGTTTGTTGTATTAATGATGGCCATTCTTATTGGAGTTAGGTGGTATCTCAGTGTGGTTTTGATTTGCATTTCTCTGATGATTAATGAGAATTTTTTCATGTGTCTGTTGGCCGCTCATATGTCTTCTTTTAAGAAAAGTCTATTAATGTGTTTTGCCCACTTTTTAATGGGGCTTTTTTCCCCTTATAGCACATTTGAGTTTCCTATAGATCTTGAATATTAGGTCTTTGTCAGATATGCAGTTAGTAAAATGTTTTTCCATTTCTGTGGGCTGTCTACCCACTCTCTTGATGGTTTGTTTTGCTTTGCAGAAGCTTTTCAATTGGATAAGATTCCACGTGTCTATCTTATCTCTTACAGCCTGTGCTTTTGGGATTTTGCTCAGGAATTGTTTGCCTACTCAGATTTCACTAAGGGTGTCGCCTGTGCATTCTAAGATTCTTAGAGTGTGAAGTTTTATATTTAGGTCTTTGAACCACTTGGAGTTGATGTTTATGCATGGTGATAGGTAGAGTCCTGTTTCATTCTTCTGCAGGTGGTCAGCCAGTTTTTCCAGCACCATTTACTGAATAGGTTCTCTTCCTCCCAGTGGTTGTTACTGGAGGTTTTGTTGAAGATGAGTTGGTTGAGAAATTGAGATTTTGCTTCCAAAATCTCTATCTTGTTCAATTGGTCTATATGCTTGTTCTTGTACTAATACCAGACTGTTTTGATTATTGTGGCCTTATAATAAAATTTAAAGTCTGGAAATGTGATACCTTCTGCTTTGTTTCCTTTGCTAAGGATTATTTTGGTTATTCATAGTTGTTTATGTTTTCATATGAATTTCTGTATTGTTGTTTCCAGGACTGAGAAGAATGGTGTTAGTAATTGAATGGGTACTGCCTTGAATCTATAAATTGCCTTTGGTAGGATGGATATCTTAACAATGTTGATTCTTCCAATCCATGAGCATGGAATATTTTTCTATGTATTTGTGTCATCTTTGATTTCTTTGAGCAATGTTTTGTAGTTTTCATTGTAAAGATCTTTCACTTCTCTGTTTAGGAAGATGCTGAAATATTTCATTTTTGTGTGTGTGTGGCTATTGTGAATGGGATTGTGTTTATTTGGTTCTCTGTCTGTTTGTTGTCAGTGTATAGAATGCAACTGTCTTTTGCACACTTATTTTGTAACCTGAGATTTTGTTAAAGTCCTTTATCAGTGCAAGGAGATTTTTGACAGATTCTCTTGCATTTTCGAAGTGTAGGATCATATCATCAGCAAAGAGGGGTAACTTGATTTCTTCTTTTCCTATTTCAATAATCCTGATTTGCTTCTCTTGTCTGATTACTCTAGCTAGGACTTCAAACACTATGTTGAACAGGAGGGGTGAGAGTGGGCATCCTTGTCTTGTTTAGATTTTCAGGGGAAATGCTTCCAATTTTTGTTTGTTTAGCAATATATTGGCTGTGGGTTTATCATAGTTTACTCTTACTGTCTTGAGGTATGTTCCCTCTATGCCTAGGTGTTCGAGGGTTTTTATCAAGAAGAGATGCTAGATTATATTGAAAGCTTTTTCCACACCTAATGATTTAATCATGTGGTTCTTGTTTTTACATCTGCTAATGTATTTAATTACATTTATGGTTTTGTGGATGTTTTAAAACTAGTCCTGCATCCTGCAGATGAAGTCTACTTGGTCATGGTGGATGATTTTTGAGATGTGTTATTGGATCTTATTTGCTAGAATCTTGTTGAGTATTTTTCCATCTATGCTCATGAGGAATATTGGCCTGTAGTTCTCTTTCTTTCTTTGTTGAATCTTTACATGGTTTGGGTATCAGTGTAATGTTAGCTTTTTAAAATGATTTGAGGAGAGTTCTGCGTTTCTTTATTGCCTGAAATAGGATTGATATCAGCTTCTCCTTGTATGTTTTGCAGAATTCCACTGGAAATCCATCTGGTCCAGGACTTTTTTTTTCTTTTTCTTTTTTTTTTTTTTGTAGGCAGTTTTCTTATGACAGAGTTGTCTATTGGATCTCGGTTTTGTTGTTGTTGTTGTTGTTGTTGTTGTTGTTGTTTTAGCCTAAGAAGATTGTGTGATGTTAGCAATTTCTCGATTTCATTTAAGTTGTCAAGTTTGTTTCCATACAGATGTGCATAGTTATCTCTGCTAATCTTTTGTATTTCTTTTGGTTAGTTGTGACTTGATTTTTTCATTTCTGATTGTGTTTATTGGATTTTTTCTTTCTTTTTCTTTTTTATCTCTTTTTCTTGTTCTGGCTAGTGGTTCATCAATCTTGTTTATCCTTTCAAAGAATAAACTTTATTTTCATTTATTTTTTTTTAATGATATTTTTGTGTTCTTTGTCCTGTATTTGGGCTTCTACTTTGGGAGTCTGGATTCTTCTGGTGAAATTAGAGTTTTGGTTATCTTGCCTTTCCAACTCCCTTAGGTGATTTGTTAGACTGTCAATGTGTGCTCTTTCCATTTTATTGATGTGTGTTTGTAAAGATATAAATTCCCTCTTCATACTGATTTCATGGCGTCACAGAGGTTTTGGTAAGATGATCTTTAATTTTTCTTTCTTTTTTTTTTTTTTAAGGAGGATTTATTGAGAGGACAGGAAGGATTCCACAGTGGGAGGGAGCCTGAAGAGGTTGCCTGATTTTTAGTTTTCATTTGTTTCTAGGAATCTTTTAATTTCTGTTTTGATTTCTGTGTTGACCCAGGAGTTGTTAAGCATCATGCTGTTTAGTGTTTATGTCTTTGTGGGTTTTGGGGGAATTTTGTTGGTGGTGATATTTATTTTTATTCTACTATTGTCATAAATGGTGCATGGCAGTATTTCAATCTTATGAAATTTGTTTATGCTGGACTTATGGCCGAGGATGTCGTGGACCTTGGAGTACATTCCATGTGGTGATGAGTATAATGTATATTATGTGGCTGTTGGGTGGAGAGTTCTATAGGTATCAGTTAAGTCCATTTGATGAAGTGTCAACTTGAGGTTTTGGATCTCTTTATTGATTTTTTTGCTTTAATGACTATGGAGAGTTGTTAGTGGGGTATTTACGTTTCCAGTTATGATAGTGTTAGAGTCAATATCTTTTTTAGTTTACTTAGTAGCTGCTTTATAAAAGCTGTTGCTCCTGTGTTGAGTGCATATTCATTTAGGATGGATATTTCTTGTTGATAGATTGAACCTTTTATCATTATGTAGTGTCCTTTAATTTCTGATAGCTTAAAGGTTGCTTTGTCTGATATTAAGATCACAACTCCTGCCATCTTTTGTGATCCATTTGTATGAATGTTTATTTTCCATCCTCTAACTTTGAATCTGTGAGCATCCCTTGTGGTGAGGCAAGTTTCCTGGAGGCAGAAAATTGTCAGGTCATATATTTTTATACTATGTGCCATTCTATTTCTTTTCAGTGGCTCATTGAGTTCATGCATATCAGGCTGATTATTGAAATGTGAGGGTTAGTTCCTGTCATAATGCTTTTATAAGACTTTTGTTTTTGTTGAGTTTTTGTGTTCATATATGTGTGTGTTTTTATTTTTGTGGGTATGCTGTGTGTTCTGCTGCTTCTGTGTTTGTGATTTTATGAAGTATAAGGTCTTTCTTTTGTTTCTTTTTTCTTCTGTGCACAGCATCTTTTAAAGCATGTCCTGTAGAGTTGGTCTCAAAGCAGCATGTTCTCTTGGAATTGGATGCCAGGAAAAGATCTTAATTCTCTATTGTTGATGAAGCTTAGCTTGGCTGGATGGGAAATTCTTGGTTGAAATTATTTATCTTAGAGAAGATTAAAGTTTGGGCTTCAATTTCTTCTGGCCTGTAGTGTTTCTGCCAATAACTCTGCAACAATTCTGATTGGTCTCCTCTGATATGGAGTTGGATCTTTTTTCCCTGCTGCCTTTAGGGTTTTTTCTTTTATACCTACTTTGTGTAGGCAAATTACTATGGGTCTAGGGGTTGGTCTTCTCATAAGATGCCTTGCAGTGGTTCTCTGAATCTCTTGAGCTTGTATAGTCATCTCTCTGGCCAGATGAGGAAAGTTTTCTTGAATGACCTCATGAAATGTTTCTTCTAGGGTGTTTTCTATTTCTCTTTCTATTTCAGGTATTTCAATCAGATGTAGGTTTGGTTTCTTGATAAAAATCACATATCTCTTGGAGAGTTCCCTTTTTCTTCTTAAGTTTTTTCCTATATTTTTAATAGACTGGGTTAATTTCATATTTTGGTCTTCCAGCTCGAGATTCTTTACTCTGCTTGGTCAATTCTGCTTCCCATGCTTGCTACTTATTTATTGGATGGAATTCCTTATTTCTGTTATTTCTATATATGCTTTTGAGTCTGTATAGCTCAGTTGCAACTTCATTTAGTTTTAACCATTGCATTATTTTTGTTTTTATTCTTGTATCCAAGGATTCTCTGATCTCTATAAGTACCTTCTGAGTACTATCATTCTGGGAGATAGTCATTGTTTGTGCTCCAGTAGCTGTTCTTTCTAGCACTGACTCTTTGCTGGGGCTCTGATGGCTACCAATGGTTTCTCTTCCATTTGTGGCAATTCTCCTACCTTTCTTGTTAATTCCATTGTTCAGTGGAAAATGAAGAAACTGTCACTTCTGATATTTACTCTACTCTTTGTTCTTCCATGAACTGGGGCTCCAGGTTTGTTCAATTATGAAATTGGACTGGGGATGGGATGTTGTGCTATCTCTTAACAATTTTGAGGACTTACTAGGGGATGGGGGAGGAGCTTTCAGGATTCAGAACCTATTGGCAAGTCATAATGTTTGCTATGTGGTGAATGGGCCAGCTGGGGCTTGTATAGCCCCTGAGACCAAGACAAGGTATATGAGGGAAAAGAAAGGAAAGAAGGAGAAAAAAAAAAAAAAACACAAAAGAAGGAGGAAAAGAGAAAAAGAAGAAAGAAAAATGGAAAAAGAATAACCAAAACAGAGAAAGAACAAAGAGAGAGAAGTAGAAGGAAGAAAGAAAAGAGAAAACCAACCAGCAAACAAAGCAGCCAAATGAGATAATCAAACAAACAAATAAATACCCCTCCCACACACACAAAAAGTTGATAGAGTCCTCAGTTTTAGTATGTTTCTTTGAGAGTGGGCGTTCCCTCTTATGACAGATTCTGCAACTGCAGGTCTGTTACTGTAGGTTCCCTATTCGCTGTTGGAACTTAAGACGTTAGAATCTTCACCACCTGCTGCCTGAAATTGGTAGTCACGGCATGCCCATGTGAGGGAAGGGGGCTGAAATAACTCGACACAGCATCTCTTGAGATTTCACCCCATTACTTCCGTTCCCAGCATGGTCACAGCTCCCAGAGCATCCAGTTCACAGCAGGGGTATGAGGTCTCATGTCTCTGCCCTGCCTTCTCTATCTTTTTTGCTTGTTGCTAGGGGTGGGGGGCAGTCAACCAGACACTCACCAGCCTCCTTGTTCAGTTCAGCTGTCTGTGTTTATCCCCTGGCACCTAACTCAGGGCTGAGGGTAGATTGCCTGCGATTCGGTATCTGATCTGCCTTTACCCACCAGGGATTGTGCCCTGAGGACAGTGTTCTCTGAGGTTGCAAAGAGCAACCCCAGGGCAACACAGAGATTAGCACCTGGACTCAAGATACTGTTCTGCGGAGCCCATCCTGAAGTACTTCTCTGCACAGGCATTAGAGAGTCTGCTCAGTTTCTCTGTTGGCTGCTGTTCCTGTCACAAATGGGGTCAATAGCTTCTTCTCCAACAGTTACCACAGTCTCTGGATCTTGGGACCTGGTGACAAGGCTCTGGAGCCCAATCCAGGCTTGGGTGGCCTCTCCCAACTGTTCCCTCAGGACTCTGCCTCAGGCTCCCGCACTGCACTCCCTCTGTGGCCCTTGCTGGCAGTGTTCAGCATGTCACTGTGGTGGTGGGGTGAGCAATCACTCCAGCTGTTCTTCCCAGGAAAAGTTCTGCTAATTTTAGAAAATGACACTCAGCTTCTGCACTCTAGGAAGTGACAGGGTCCAAGAAGAGCAGCTGCTATACCAGCAGCTTCACTATGGTCTCTTGCTCTCAGGTCCTCACTCGGTCAGCCTCTCACACTCCCACTTACACACAGAAACATGTGAAGAATCATCCATATAATCACTCACAGACACGGACTTGCACAGTCTGACTATCTATGCCACCATCTTCCCAGAAATTCTTTGTTTTTATTATTCGTTTCTAATCACCAATTCTGGGACAATAGAAAATATTTCAGTTAACATACTGACGAGATTGACGCTAAAAGCATATATGTGTTTGCTTTGCCTTTTCCATGGCCAAGGATGGACTGTACACAGAGTGTCACAAATACCACTGCATAATAGTGTGGCAGGCTAGAAAGAAAGAGGAAAGAATAAATAAGTGAATAAAACTGGAGATCTGTTCTTTGGGTAGACACTATTTTGCAGAATAGTCCAAAAGAATTTTCCTTAGAAAGTGTCACCAAGCTAAATGGTTGAAAGTACAAAGCATATCTTACTAGTCAATTTTAAGTAATGTAACAGAGTTTATGTCAGAGAGATGGAAAGGAGATGTACATCCTTATTGGCTTTCCCTAATATTCTATTACTTGCCTATGAAACACTAAAAAATACTTTAGTGTAATCACATTGCACAACATAGTTTCTCCAATTCTGGGAGTTTTTAATAGCATTTTGTCAGAAATATAGAGTAAAACACATTTTTTTTCATTTTTTTTTCCGAGCTGGAGTTCCACTCTGTCACCCAGACTGGAGTGCAGTGGCCGCTCTCGGCCACCGCAGCCTCGACCTGCTGGGCTCCAGCGATCCTTCCGCCTCAGCCTTCCAAGTAGCTGGAACTACAGGCATGCGCTACCACGCCCGGCTAATTTTTTGATTTATTGTAGAGATGAGGTCTTGCCAAGTGGCCCAGGGCGGGTCTCAAACCCGCGGGCTCAGGCAATCCACTCACCTCAGCCTCCCAAAGCGCGGGATTACAGGCTGAGTCACAGAGCCAGGCTGGGAAGAAATTAAATTCAGAAAACCTCTGAGGTTTAGGCTTCTAGTTCTCTGTCCATTACCATTATTTCTAATAAAAACATGAATAATAGCCAACACTAATATAGCATTTACCATATGCCAGAACCCTGCTCTGAGTGCCTTACAATTATTAACTTATTTAATCCTCACAATAATCCTATCAGGTTGGGAGCCATATTATTATCCCCATTTTGTAAATGAGCAAATAGTTATTTGCCCAAAGATACAAGACTGGTAAATGTCCAAGCTAGAATTCAAACCCAGGAAGTCTGGATAAGATATTTAGTCATTTGACTTCTGTGAGTCACATTTTTTTCCCTAAGTTACACACACACACACACGGATGTCTCCATATTTCTTTATGCATTTTTATGAAATAAAATTAAACACTTTTAAAGTGTTGTTGATTGTCACAATAATTTAGTTTTATCTTGAAAATACAGAACAATGATTTTAATTTCAAATTATACCAATTCATTATTACTCTTATGGCCACTGAACTTTATTTATGATCACACATGATGGAGATAGAGGTAATATATACTCATAGAGCTCACCCATTTGAATTTCACTTGGAAGTGGGAGAAGTTGACATCTCATTAGGTATTGGTTAGTCAGTCAGGCAACAAATAATTATTGAACTCTTTCTACTTGCTCAGCACTGTAGATACAGTATATTAGTTTGCTTTGCTGCATAATAAATGGCCCCAAAACTTAGAAACGTAAAACAACCACTGTGTTTTAGCCCTCAATTCTGTGGGTTGGCAGACTGAGCTTGGCTCAGCTGGGTGGTTCCTCTGGTCTCATTGGGGCTAGTTGGCAGTCAGTGGCCTCAGTCGCTTGTCTAGTGGTTGCCTTCCTGTTGGCTGAGTCAACAGGTAGTTAGACTATGTCTTTCATCCTCCAGAAGACTAGCCTGGGTTTATTCACGTGCTGGTGGTCACAGGGTTCCCAAGAGCAACAAGTGTGGAAGCATGAAGACCTATTGATGCCTATAGGCTTGGAACTTGTACAGACTCATGTTCACTAAATTTTGTTGGCCTAAGCAAGACCTAGCTAGCTCAAGTTCAAGAGATATGAAAATAGATTCCACCACTTGATGATAGGAGCTGTAAATATTGTAGCCATCTTTGTAACCTACCATATTCAGTAAAGACTATAATTACAGGGTCCCTCCAATATAGAACTCTTAACCTGATGGTCATAGTAGAGGTTTGTACGTTTAACTTTTTCTGAAGGCTCGTCGTTGCTACTTTTAGGGGCTGAGCAAGAAATGAAGTTGTTTTATTACCACTAAGTTAGAAGATGGTAGAGACCTCTGTATGTAACTAGGCTCATGATTAACATTAACTTCCTTGTATCATGCCTGTAATATTCCTGGCATGCCTGGAGAGAATAAAAAAGTAAAGTCTTCTCTCTCTCTCTTTCTTCTACCCAGTGGGTTCTCAACACTGCACATTAAATCACCTGGAATTTTTAAAAATATAAATTTTACCAGACCCACCTCTATATCAGTTATATTGGAATCTCTGGACAGTAGAACCTTGACATTGGAATTTTTGGAAACACCCCAGGTGATTCTAAAGTGCAGCCAAAGTTGAGAACCACTGCTCTATCCAGGCTGCTTTCACCCTCAGCCATATTAAACTCACATATGTCAGCTTTCATTCTTTCTCTTCTTCTCATAGTCAAAACCATCTACAAATGGGATGCAGTGACACATGCCTATAGTCACAGCTACTCAGGAGGATGGGGTGAGAGGATTGCTTGAGTCAGAAGCTGGAGTCCACCCTGGGCAACATAGCAAGACCCCCACCTCAAAAACAATAACAAAAATACACACACACACACAATTCTCCACCCTCCATGCCCCAGATAAAAAATATGGTAAAGGAGAGTGGGCCTTACATGAGACCCTAGAACACAGCTGGTATTCACCCAGGTGTTGGGGAATATCACCTTGTTAGAAAAAGAAGTTCTTAGAAGAGGTTTCAATTACCATCTTCCTTTGCTTTGAAATAGGTTCTTCTTCCTATCAAATGATGAGCTTCTGGAGATCTTGTCTGAGACAAAGGATCCCCTCCGAGTGCAGCCACACTTGAAGAAGTGCTTCGAAGGAATTGCCAAGCTGGAGTTTACAGATAATCTGGAAATTGTGGGCATGATTAGCTCAGAAAAAGAAACTGTTCCATTCATACAGAAAATCTACCCAGCTCATGCCAAAGTAACTCCCTTTACTCATTTTTGGTTCTTTTCTCTGTAACAGAGAAAAGCAGAAAGGCAGAGAACATACTGGTTAAACATTTGGACTCTGGTTCCAGACTGCCTGGGTATGGAACAGTTGGGTTCCAAAACTCAACACCTAGGTGATTTGGGGAAGTCACTCAATTTTTCTGAGTCTCAGTTTACCCATGTCTAAACTGGAGATTATGCTACAATCCACATGACATACTAAATTTGTGGGAGAATTGCAACCAAACTTGATGCAAAGGCAGTAGCAGGAATCAGATCCAAACAACTGATGCTGTTTAGATCTCCATGTGCAGAGCCCAGTTAAAAATGATTCGGTCAGACAGCTTCCTGGGGCACTTACTTTTTTTTTTTTTGAGTTGGAGTCTCACTGCGTCGCCAAGACTGGAGTGCAGTGGCACGCTTCCGGCCATCGCAGCCTCGACCTGCTGGGCTCTGGCGATCCTTCCGCCTCAGCCTTCCTAATAGCTGGAATTACAGGCGCGCGCTACCATGCCCGGCTAATTTTTGATTTATTGTAGAGACGAGGTCTCGCCAAGTTGCCCGAGTGGGTCTCGAACCTGTGGGCTCAGGCAATCCACTCACCTCGGCCTCCCAAAGCACTGGGATTACAGGCTGAGCCACCGAGCCCGGCCGGGGCACTTACTTTTAAGTCAATAAAACATCATGGACTCAATGAGAGATATGATGCTACTTAACTCAGGTTTTCATGCATGTGTTCTTATATAGTGAGTAAAGTGTAAATTACCTCTGTTACTCCTCAACGTGACAGTACCCTATTTTCTGAAGTGGAAATAGGCGCTCTTGGCCTCACTTTGTTGACTGCTTTTGCCACCCACACATATAAATTGCAACAACCAGGAGTCACCTGACCTGCTCAGATACCAGGTAGTTTACAAACACCTGAGGTCAACAGCTACAGTTACCCAAAATTCTAAAACAATAATTTGCTGCACATTTGAATTACCTGTGGAGCTTTAATCAAAATCCAAATGTTCGGGTTGTATCCCATACCAATTAAATCAGAAAGTCTGGGGGTGGGAGGCAGGCATCGATATTTTTTAAAGATCTCTAGGTGATTCCAGTGCATAGCAAAGTTTGGAAACGAATGGAATAATGCATGAATCAGAACTGATCATTTAAAAGGAGCAATATATTTTGTTAGCTGAGATATGAATGTCTCATTTGCCTCCTGAGTTGTCTGTTTCAGAAAATGACATAAAAGAAATGCATGTTAAAAATTCCCTATTGCCACTTTAGAAGGCAGGCATGGCTGAGAATACAGGAAATAAGTGTAAAGCAAATAGTTAAAGAATGTTGGCTTAAAGAAGTGTCAAGCCTTTGGCCTTGCTCCAGCCCTGTCCATAGAGAAAGTTGGACTCTGCCCCTGTCCCTCCCTCTGGGCTTTGGTTGACTGTTGCTGTCTCTGTCTGTCTTGCCCACAGGGCATGGTGGAAAAGTGGCTGCAGCAGGTGGAACAGGTGATGCTTGCCAGTATGCGGGAAGTCATTGAACTTGGAATTGAAGCATATGTCAAGGTAAACAAGAAGCGGGGTATATATGCCAGAGCACTGGTACAGTAAAGGGAACTTTGGGGAAAAAGTTAAGTGGACCAGTCCAATTGGCCCCTCTGCCTTTTACCAAATCCCATCCTTCTGTGCCTCTCTTTTCTTTACCTGTAAACTCTTGGGCAGTGAGCGTATTTCTAGAGAAATGTTTGCAGTTAGAAGCAGTTAATACAAGAGAAGAGGGTTTGCCAGAGCCCTCTGGTTGCTGTGAGCCAATCCTTTCTGTCAAATGGAATTGATGGCATGAGGTCTATTTAGAACCCCTTCCAATTAAACATTTATTTACCTTACAGATGCCCCGAATGGCATGACTCTCATTAAGCTCCCAAGCTTTAAGGGAAACGTGTGGCATAAGGCCAAAGAGAAAAGGACCTGTCACAATAACCCGTTAACTAGCCTCTAGCAAGGTTCGTGTTAGCAGGATCTCACTTTCATCACCTCTGCCTAATGTGCCCTTTCTTACTTTCAGGCCCTCACCCCCATTCCCAGGACCCTTCCATAGAACAAAACAATATTCAATTAACACCTTCACACAGAAGTACGGAGGACTGACCCAGTTGTTCCTTGCAGTAGTATGTGCATTGCAAAATGAAAGGCCAATTCTTTTTTTTTTTTTTTTGAGTTGGAGTCTCACTCTGTTGCCCAGGCTGGAGTGCAGTGGCACGCTCACAGCCACCCCAGCGTCTACCTTCTGGGCTCTAGCGGTCCTTCTGCCTCAGCCTTCCAAGTAGCCAGAACTATAGGCACGCACTACCACGCCCAGCTAATTTTTGATGTATTGTAGAGACAAGGTCTTGCCAAGTTGCCCGGGCTGATCTTGAACCTGCAGGCTCAGGCAATCCACTCACCTAGGCCTCCCAAAGTGCTGGGATTACAGGCTGAGCCACCAAACCCGGCCCCAATTCTTTTTTTCTATGACATGTTCTTCATCAAAAATTAAATGAAAGAAAAGCAGCTACTAATATTAAATTATTTTATGCAACTGAATTTATAACAAGAGTCAGCAAATTTTTCTGTAAAGGGTCAGACATTTTCAACTCTTTGGGCCATATTCCCATTGCAACTTTTTTAAAAAATAAATTTTACTGTGTATGTTTAAGGTACACAACAAGATATGTTATAAGACACATATCTAGGGTAAAGTTGGTACTGTAGCTTTGCCCCGTAGCAATATGTAAATGCTAGGCATGGCTTCATTCCAGTATAATTTTATTTATACCATTATTTACCAAAAAAGTATTTATTTACATAGTTTGCCCATTCCTGCTCTATAGTTTAAGAAACAAGTCTGGCATGGTAGCTTACATCTGTGTACCAGCACTTCGGGATGCTGAGGTGGAAGGATTGCTTGAACCCAGGAGTTTGAGACCAGTCTGAGTAATATGGCAAGATCCTATCTCTACTAAAAATTTAAAAATTAGCCAAGTGTGGTGGCATGTGCCTATAGTCCCAGCTACTCAGAAGACTGAGGCTTGGAGGAATCTTTGAACCCAGGAAGTTGAGACTGTGACAGAGCAAAACCCTGTCTCAGAAAAAAAAAGAAAAGAAAAAGAAAGAAAGAGAAAAGAAAATGAAAAAAAAAGGTGGGAAGGATGAGTAAGAAAACTGTGGCCTACCACTGCAATGTTATGTAGCCATTAAAAAGAGTAGTTATAAGGCCTCTCTGAACAACACCTTGATTATGATTATATAAAAATTCACTGGATGAGAGCATAAAAAACAATGCAAAGAGTTAATGAGATTGTTTTCTTTTTCATGAAACTCGGGGAGGAAGACATAAATCCCAGAGATGTTAAGCCTTGTAGCATCTGAAGAAGGGGGAAGATTTTTTCTTGTCAGGGTGAGGTGGTAGGGCATGTTTTTATAAAGTCAGTTTAAACCACACATGATGAACTGACCCTACAATGAGTCCACTGTACTTTCTCAGGTCCCGCGTGATCCTTGGGTCTTGCAGTGGCCTGGCCAGGTGGTTATCTGTGTCTCCTCCATCTTTTGGACCCAGGAGGTGTCCCAAGGCCTGGAGGAAAATACACTGCCGGTAAGTGAGTCTGCCATGAAGCTTGCAGAGGAAATCCAGGCATCAGTTAGGATTTGAATGACAAATAATTAGAGTAGCCATGTTTTGTTTTAAACAAAAATAACTTGGACTCACAGCATCACAGACTTTGGGGTTCTCATGAGGACAGTGGGACAGAAAATTTGGGACTGGGTTGTCTTGGAGTTGTGTAGTGCAAGACCTCTCTCAGTCCTTCCCAGAAATTCTGGGCTACAGAATTCTAAGTCTGACCCCCTTGGCTTTCAGGGGTCAACCTGACAGAATTTCCACCAACAGAGATCCCTTGTCTTTTCCTAGGCCCAAGAGGACCACTGTTTTCCTCTCCTTCTCCACTGCGGCTCCCTTCTTACCACCCCCAGACCCAAATGAATCCACCTCCAGCCCCTTCAGCTTTCTCTTGAGACTGAGTGTACTCATGTGCCTGCTTAGCCTCAGATCCAAACACATATTTCCAGTCAGTTGATGCCAGTGCTTAAGTGTGCAAGACCTGGGTGGACTTAGGTTTCATTTGAACGTGTCAAATCCTGACACATTGTTAGCTGTGTGTTCATAAGCAACTTAACCTGGGTCTCAGTCTCTTTGTCTGTGAAATGCAAGGAATTGCCGTCCACATCTTAGTACAGTAGGAGGTCTAAACAAGATGTACTTGGACGCTAGGTTGTAAAACATACAGGAAAGGGGCCATGTATGTTCTGCTCACTATTATATCCCTAGGGGTTAATACAGTGGCCAGCACATAGTAGGTGTTCAATAAATATTTGTTTAATACTGTTGAATAAATGAATGGAGTTATTTGGGACTAACTCCATTCCCAAATCTTTCTGCTAAGGTATAATTTTCCATGATTATCTCATCAGACCTCCTGTTATTCCCCTGTAGTGTATTGGCTATGGACCAGAATATATTTTAACTTACTACATTTTGCTTTTTTTTTTTTTTTTTTGAGTTGGAGTCTCACTCTGTCGCCCAGACTGGAGTGCAGTGGCCACTCCCGGCCACCGCAGCCTCGACCTGCTGGGCTCTGGCGATCCTTCCGCCTCAGCCTTCCAAGTAGCTGGAACTACA
>CAUYQG010226025.1:0-34221 GCA_963574415.1 Tarsius wallacei
AAAATAAAATAAAAGGCCAAAAAAAGTCAATCAGTATGCATCTCACAAATAAACTCCACATTTCTTTTGCTGTCTCTTCTAAAATTTCACTGGTGACATCTCTCTTCCTCTTTTTTTTTTTTGAGTTGGAGTCTCACTCCAGACTGGAGTGCAGTGGCTGCTCCCGGCCACCGCAGCCTCGACCTGCTGGGCTCCAGTGATCCTTCCGCCTCAGCCTTCCAAGTAGCTGGAACTACAGGTGCGCGCTACCATGCCCGGCTAATTTTTGATTTATTGTAGAGATGAGGTCTCACCAAGTAGCCCAGGTGGGTCTCGAATCCGCAGGCTCAGGCAATCCGTTCACCTCAGCCTCCCAAAGTGCGGGATTACAGGCTGAGCCACCGAGCCCGGCTCTCTCTTTCTCAACATGTGTAGCTTTGTATAGGTAAATGTTATACATACAGGCATACACAAGTATTATGTATATCATATATAGCCATTGTATACTTATGCTTTGCATTTCCAAAATATTTTCACATATTTGGCTTTAAAACTATTTCTGTAGACACCTAATTTGGAAAATAATTCAGATACTAGTTTATTTGCTATGTATAATTTACCTTCCAATAAGAGCAGATACACTAGGAACATGTTTCATAGCATTAAAATATTTTTCAACAAGTTTGCAAAGAAGAAGACTGACTGAACGAAAGAAGAAAAGTTGCATCAGATGAACAAAACAGGATATTAAAAGGATTGAGTACAAAACTTAACAGCCAAAAATTCCAAAGTTTTAACATGCCCAGTACCTAGCAGAAGGAAAGCAGAAAAAATACTGGTTGTTTTCCAGACAGAAAACTGAGACATTGGACGGTTAAGAGATATTTTAAGGTCACATGTCCAGAAGGTTTCTGACTCAGTTCAAACGTGGGGCTCCAGATTGCTAAATTGTGATCTTCCCACCATATATCAGTAAGCCAGGGTTACTAAATGCTAAACAGCTAAATACTAGCTTAGGTGAGGTTAGTCCACTAAAAAAGAGCAACCAGCTTCATGTAGCCCAGTTATTCTAGTAATTCAGAATATCTTCTAGCTCAAAGACAATCTTCATACAATTGAGTCAGTGGCGTAATGGATATTGATTATGACAATGGCCAAAACAGTGATTGGGATGGCACACCCACGTTCTGATTTGTAATTGATGAATAAGCAAAGACGATGTCTACACTGAGGAAAATTTAAATGTTGCTTAATGTCAAGAAAGTCTTAGCCTTTCTGAACTTTGCGAGTGACCAGGCAACTCTAAAGCATTCCGTAGCAGGAGAAACCAGTGAACAACAGACGCCTGTCTGGTAGACAGATTATTGCCTTCCCAAAGTGCCACATAGCATGGTGATTGTAGGATAGAGTCACTGGCCTACACATGCATGGAGATAGTAAGTCCAACAGACCAAGACTGCTGAACAGTGGGTGATAGGAACACAATGGTGCCTACCGAACACACCAGGATGTCAGTTTGGGCCTGGCCTGACAGGCTTTGGTTTGGAAAACTACAGCACAGAAGACCTAACTCACTTGCTCAAAGGCCAAAAACAAAACCCACCATTTTCTTTCTGGGAAATATACAGCAATACAAAGGCAGGCTTCAGTCTCATTCTCTCATACTGCAATCATGACACAAATCACACGTGCTCTCCATGGCTGGTGACAGGTTTCCATCAGGGTTGATTTATCATTGACAACACTCATGCTCTCCGGTTGTCAAAGTATTTCCTGAGCTGGGAAAAGGCAACCCACCTTCCTCTTACCAGTCTTCACTGGACTCTCTTGTGATGTCTCTCTGTATCTTTCTTTTTTTTTTTTTTTTTTTGAGTTGGAGTCTCACTCTGTCGCCCAGACTGGAGTGCAGTGGCCGCTCCCGGCCACCGCAGCCTCGACCTGCTGGGCTCCTGCGATCCTTCTGCCTCAGCCTTCCGAGTAGCTGGAACTACAGGCGCGCGCTACCACACCCGGCTAATTTTTTGATTTATTGTAGAGATGAGGTCTCACCAAGTTGCCCAGGCGGATCTTGAACCCGCGGGCTCAGGCATTCCACTCACCTCAGCCTCCCAAGGCGCGGGAATACAGGCTGAGCCACCGAGCCCAGCTTCTCCGTATCTTTCAATTAACTCCAGCTGAAGTCCTCCCAAAGGAACTGACATGGGGAAGAGCCTTTCTTTCCCTTAAAATGCATGCTTATTCCCAGATCACTAGCAGTCGATTCTTATTTAGTTTGCTATTTTGTTTACCACAAATTGGAAGGAAGCCTTGCACGTATGAAACCAATTTCCTCTGGACATGAGAACCATCTTTTTTAAGTGGTAGCTACACTAAAGAATTTCATCAGTCATCTTCATTCTGTCTAGGTGTGCACCTCTGTTTTAAAAATTCCTGTTTTTTGTCTTTTAGCTGGTACACTAACGCCGATGAGTTCCCCAAACACCTACCTAGTGGAGAAAGCCTGAACTAAAAGAGGCCCGCCCTTCAAAACAATAATTCTGGAGTTTTTTGGGCTCCCCTTTGTATTCACAAAACAGTTTAAGGGGTAAGAGCTATAAAATTTGGCATTGATTAGATGTGAAATACAGGGCAAAGCTTTCTGAAAATAGCACCTCAGCCCACAGTGGAAGCTTCTTTGGGGAGACCAAGCCGCCCTCTTGTGCCCTGACACACAGTCCTTCATCTGCTGTTGTCTCTTAGGCTGATGCATTGCTACTCATCACCTCCAGGGGTCTCATTTCAGGTTTCTGAGCTGCTATTGCAGTTACCCCTATCACCATAGTACCTGGCATGCAGTTGGTGCAGTGTTAAGTAATTGTTCAACTAAATTTAGTGGTGGAGAGAGAACCCAGATGGGTTGAGGAGTGACCCTGACAGAAGGAATCAGAGAAGGCATAAGTGTCAAGAAATCTGATAAAAATGGCATACTCGATTCCAGGTAATATTATTGTAGTGGCAATTAAGTTAACAATGGTTGAGCATTTTCTGTGCAACAAGCAACAAACTCTGTAACATGACTTGACTGATTCCTCACCACAGCCCTGGGTTGACAACCTTATTACATTTATGAAAGAAACATCCACCCGATTTGGGTGCTGTTGTGTTCTCAGCACCCATCCGAGGGCCTGGCACATAGTAGATGCTTAAGAAATACTTCTTGAAAGAAAAAATAACTTATAAATGAAGAAACTGTGGCTTCAGGAAGATCAAGCAGTTTGCCAAAGATCACACCACTAGTAAGTCAAAGAGCATCTGGACTCCAACTCTACAGAGCCGCTGGTAAAAACAACATTGATTAAGTTTCTTCCTGTTGGTTTCCGGCAACTGACTTCCTCTAAACTCCCAGGAGTCATTGCCTCTTTTGTGAGGGCTCACTACTCATCCCTTTTATAAGGTGTTTTAGGATTTCACCTACAATCTCACCCCCACCCCAACTCCACTGATTGCAGAAGGAGTCTGTCTCTGTCAATGACATGAGGCAATTGATCAATAACCAAAGATTTATTTGAACCTGCTGGGTCAAGTGCTGCCCTCTTCAGGAAGAGAAATTAAACCCACCTGTTTTCCAACATCCTCTTGTTCTTGCTTAAAAATTCTGGACCAGCCGGGCTCGGTGGCTCAGCCTGTAATCCCGCGCCTTTGGGAGGCTGAGGTGAGTGGATTGCCTGAGCCCGCGGGTTCGAGACCCGCCTGGGCAGGCGAGACTTCATCTCTACAATAAATCAAAAATTAGCCGGGCGTGGTAGTGCGCGCCTGTAGTTCCAGCTACTTGGAAGGCTGAGACGGAAGGATCGCCGGAGCCCAGCAGGTCGAGGCTGTGGTGGCCGGGAGCAGCCACTGCACTCCAGTCTGGGCAACAGAGTGAGACTCCAACTCAAAAAAAAAAAAAAAAAAAAATTCTGGACCGAGCTCGGTGGCTCAGCCTGTCATCCTAGCACTTTAGGAGGCTAAGGTGAGTGAATTGCCTGAGTCCGCGGGTTCGAAACTAGCCCGGGCAACCTGGCGAGACCTCATCTCTAAAATAAATAAAAAATTAGCCAGGTGTGGTAGCACACACCTGTAGTTCCAGCTACTTGGAAGGCTGAGGTGAAAGGATCACTGGAGCCCAGCAGGTTGACGCTGGGGTGGCCATGAGTGTGCCACTGCATTCCAGCCTGGGCGATGGAGTGGGACTCCAACTCAGAAAAAAAAAAAAAAAAAGAAAATTCTGGGATCAAAAATTTAAGGAAATGACCTCTTATCCTTCACGGGTTTTAGCCTTTTCACAGATATCAAATTATTTTCTTGAACTATTGATTGCAGGACTCCTGAAAGACGAGCTAATATCCACATGTGTCTGAGGGCGGGAGTAGGTAATATTTGTGAAATGACTCTGGTGAGGGACATTTCATGGGTGCTTGAAAACATAGGCATTTGCATGATTCTGCTTTCCGTACATGGCTCGCAAGAATTAACCCCATGCCAAAACGTTCGCGTAAGGTTCAAGATTCCTTGTTATTCAATCACAGTCAAGCTCCCCTTCATCCAGTTCATAAAAGAATGTCGTCCCCTCACAAGACTGTGAAAAACAATATAGACAGAGCATAGAAACGCTCTGCAGGGAACAGCCTGCGCTGGCTCCTTTAGAGATGATTGAGATGAGCTAATAGGTCCCTTTCATGTCTAATTTATGTGATTCTAATTATGGAGTCATTTTCGTTCCTGTGGTTCTTCTCATCTGGCAGCACAAATGTGCTTTCCTTGTTACCCAGGGTCCCTTCCTCCACCCTAGCAACTTTCTTTGGAGTCATTCCTCAAACTTAGACACCAATCCTTTCAGGAGACTTCTTGTCAATTACAGACCTCTCTAAAGCCACGCTGTACGTTGGAGAGAGAAGGGAGAAATCCGGGCTAGGACTCGTTTTCTGTGATGTGCATTTAGAACCTGATTATGAGTGAAGAGAGGGGAATGATACCGAACCTTAAGCCAAAGGGATGCTGTTCATTGACTGTGACTGGATCTCATCTATCACATTCACATTAAATTCTAACACAAACATCTACTGTTATGATAGAGAAGATGGGTGTATTCTGGATCTGAGACTTCTGGGAGACTTTTGCCTTCTGCTGACATCCAGCAAACTTCACAATGAGGCGAGGAATGGACTCCTGAAAGCACAGTGAGGACCACAGTGCTCTCTGGCTTGTGCCAAGACTGGGGCAAGCGTGTGGGGAAATGAACAAATCTTGAAAGCTCTTAAGGAAGACACGCTCTTTGCCTAAGACAGACTTCAGAGAGGACTTCTCCATCCTGGATACTCGGTTCTTTGCTTCTCTGTAATCAAACAGCAGGGAGGAGAACAGAGTGGACGGATAAAACAGCTCACCTCAGGCAGGACAATATCCCAGACACCAACACACCGGGATTGTGGGTCATGGTGTCTTCCAGGACTTTGTGGGAGAGCCATGACACGGAACATAGGGAAAGAAGAAACCGGGACTGAGCAAGGTGTTGGACATTCTCACAATGGGTTCACCTTATCATTGTCCCATTTTTGACTTAGTAGAGTTTTGAAGCCCATTGTTAGGGTGACCCCAGGTGTATTTTACCTGTGTTATTTTTTAATGTCTCTTTTCATAGTACTGCTTCTTTCATTCTCTCCTCTGAGATTTCATCATGTGTCACTGTGTTTGATTTTCTCAAATGATTTGAGCGACCAAGCTGGTGGAGGTGGGCTGGCAGAAATGAATATGCAGCCTTGAAAATCCACATTAATGAAACAATTTTCCTATTTTGGTTTGTAGCAGAAGAAATTAGCTCACCAGGCAATTTTTACATACACGATTTCATCACCGGAGATTTTTAAAATAGTATCCCAAATGATGTACATTTTATTACATAAAAACTCTACCTCCAGATGTGTATTTTTGTGCAAAGTGTACCCTGACTTATTGCGAAAAGAAACAAAACGCTCTCGGAAAATATATTTCAAGAGTGTTTTAAGTGTGGCCCGGTCCCTTTGCCCATTAAAGCAGTCTGTCTCCGCAACAAAAGATGGAGATCAGCACAGAACAGGATTGGAATTATGCATGTCATTTATAATGAAGCTCATTATACAAGAGGGCCTAATTCTATTATGAAGAGCTGCAGTTTACAATCTTCTTGCTATTCAGCTTTGAACAATGACAAAGAAAAAATTCCCCACCCCGTGTCAGAGCTAATCTTTTTTAATGCTCACAATTTTGTATTGTTTGTATATTTTCCTTAAAGAGAATTTTCCTGTCATGTTCATTCTACTCAGCAGCGTGCACTCTTCACCCTATCCAACATGGAGAGTCTTATTTTCACTTTCCTTGAGAAACGCTAAGGCATTCCATACACCGTTTTGCTTCTGAACGGTAATGACACAGCGGCCACCTCTGCAGTCTAATCTGACATGATATTTATAAACACTAAGGTACATTTGCCATTCCATAGAAGGCTCTAATTCCATCAGGGGTGTTTATGTGACCCTCCTTGACAGAATTATAGCTCGGTGGGCGTGATCTGGCCCCGTGCTTCATTGTAGCTCTGTGCATGGCTCCTAGGTTTAATAAGACTATTCACCGCCAAATCCTTTTTCCGCACGTTTTTATGACTCAACAATAAATACAGAGGCGAGATTCTGTTTGGTGTACGCATATTTTGAGGCATTTTGGGGCCATTATTTTTAAGCACCGGCCCATAAATTCCAGAATATTGTTTTAAATACTTGAGCATTTCATCCTGGTATGGCTTGTATTTCCAGTATGACACTCTGGAGATTACACATGTCTACCCGGAATTGTTTACCTCGGGTATTTGTCAACATTTATCTGCACTGAGAAGAGAGTGTTATATTAGGGCCGGGGAAGAAATTGAAAAGAAATAGAAAAAAATAACCTTTGTTCTAGAAGAGAAATGTGTGTTTAGGGAGGCAGAGGACCTGTACGTAATTATGAGGCAAGAACACTTGGAAAACTCGGATTAACTGTCGAGTAATACAAAGAACAGTGATGCCAGATTCCCCTTCTGTTCCACCTCTTGTCCTTTCTTCCTCGTCTCCCCACTTCTTTTTTCTCTTCTTTCTTCTGCCGAGTCTATGAGAGGTGGGTGTAGATTCCAGCCCCATCATTTAAGAGCTGTGCGTGACTTTGGGCCACGTATGTAATATCCCTAAGCTTCATTTTCTTAAAGAAAACAGCAATTCCTACGTCGTGTGTATGCTGTTCACATTTCATTTACTTGAGATGTGAACGTAAATCATAGTGCTTGGTGCATAGTAATCACTCCATAAATGCTAACTAGTTCTTATTTTATTGCTCTTTTTAAAACTTATACCAATTTTAATGAAACAAATAAGAGTATTGAATTGAAATCTGTGTTTTCTGGTAAGCGAACCAGAAAAGGAAAACAGTGTGGTGGTACGGAGTTCTTATTTGAAAAATTTTGCAACAGTAGTCAGAGACAAGTTCGAGACCAGTTTGGAGGCTAACCAAGCAACTCATCCTCTATAACTTCCCGGGCCACCTCCCCGTTGAACAATTCACAAAAGCACTGGAGAATATTAGGTAACGGGAAGGAATGAATTGCCAACACATGCCACAACATGCATGAACCTTAAATACATCATGCTGAGTGAAAGAAACCAGTCACAAAAGGTCACATGTTGTGTGATCCTATTTATGTGATATGTCTAGAATAGGCAAATCTATGGATGGAGAGTAGATTCACGGTTACCAGGGGATGAGGGTGAGGGGAGATGAGGAGTGACTGGGAGGGGCACGGAGTTTATTGATGTGGTGATGAAAATTAGAGAGCTGTGATGGTTTCATGACCCTGAATATGCCACTAGCAATTGAACACTTGAAAAAAGTTGATTGGACAGCATTGTAAATTGTATCAAAGCTGTTATGGAAAATATATATTAGACCGGATAGAATTCTGAGGCTCTTACTAGAGATGTTACCATGGTTGAACACCTACTGAATTAGTTAATTTTTGTGGGATCTATTCAATAGAAATAAATCCAAATAAGCGAGCATTCAACACACACACACACACACACACACACACACACACACACACACACATGCACGCACACTCAGGAGAAGATGTGAGGCTGCAATATTTCTGGGCGTGCAGAATGTATCTGCTGATTCAAAGCTCATATGTCACTGGGGTAGGACTGTGACTTCAGTGTCAGATTAGGGGACAATTCCTGCCCATCCTTCTCTCAAAAGTTATCTGCCAGCAAACAACTCCGTGGAAAGCAAGACGTCTAACTAAGAATTGCTTGCAAGAAGGGTGGTTTATGTGTTTTGAGACAGGTAGTTTAGTAGAAAGTGCAGAGGAAGGTGGTAAATGGGAGAAAAAGACAAGGATGGCTTTAATCATGGCACTTCTGAAAGTTTACACAAAACAAATAGCAAATACCCTATCAAACATTTCATTGTGATGTACCCTTAATTGAGTGTCTTTGTCTCTTCTACTATGACCATGACATTTTTAAAAATTTCCCTATTCTCTTGTAATGTTCTGACACTAGTCCCTGGTTCTGTTCATTTTCAGAGACCTGACATCATTCAGATAATTTGATTTTAAGGGGCATTTTTTTCCAAAATAATGTTTTGTTCTTTTATGCTTAAACAAACTTGTATCAATTATTGTTAATTACAATTTAAAAACTCTTAAATAATAAATTCATACTTTGGATGACCAAAAAAGAGAAAATCACGGCTCTTTTCCTATTCTGAAAATCACGGTGCTTCTGAAAATCATGGCACTTTTCTTGTTCCTAGGACAATGAGAAAAGAAAAGGAAATAAAAGGCAAAAGAAAAATAAGATTATTGTTACCAAATCATATGAACAGCTACACAGAAAGCTACCCTTTACAAATCCAAAAACTTTTCAAATTAATAAGAGAGTCTAAGAAGTTTCCCATGTATAATTTCAAAACACAGCAGCACCAAACTTAAAAATGAAATTTAAAAGAAAATGTAAAATAGCACCCAAAATGTTAATGACAAAGTGTTATGGGTTGAATTGTGTCCCCTCAAAAATTCACATGTGGAAATCCTAAACCCAGTACCCCAGAATGTGACTGTATTTGGAGAGGGAGTCTTTAAGATGATATTAAGTTAAAATAAGATCATTAGGCTGGGCCCTACTGCAACATGACTGGTGTTTTATGAGAAGAGGAAATTGTGATACACCCAGACAGAGGGAAGATGGTCTGAAGACCCAGAAGAAGACCACAACAGGCCAGCCTAGGAGAGAGACCAGAAGCACACTCTCCCCTCAGTCTCAGAAGAAACCAAACTTGCCGACACCTTGGTCTTGGATGTCTAGCTTCCAGAATTGTGAGATGAAAGAATTTCTGTTGCTGAAGACACTCAGTCTGTGGGATTTTGTTGTGGTAGGTATAGCAAACTAATACACTAAGAAGAACACTTAAACATACAAGTCCTTTTGGCAGAAAATGATGAGATTTCATTAAAATAAACAAGAATATCCCATGTTCATGGAGAGAACTTTTAAAGAACCTTGAGATGCTGATTCTAAAATGAACGGTCCATGAAAATGATGAGGACAGCCAAGAGGGCAAGTTGGAAAGGGTGGCAGCACTTGTTTTCATCTGTAAAAAAATATATATATATATACATATACACTTTTAAAAACCCAGGATGAAGTGAGGACAATATCAAATAATTTTTAAGCATTCTCTTTAAATGCAAGAACATGAATCTTCTAGACTGCAAAAAGAATAAAGAAGGCATTTAATAATTAAAAATAACCCCAAACATCTTCTGTTTTCTGCTAGTGTGTAAAACCCAAAGCAGCTGGAAGGTATTTTGATGGTGGGAAAATCCACATAAATAATTTGCATTTTAAAAGGAAAAGCAATAAATGTTTTCTACACACCAAAAAGTGCCTTATTATGGCTTGAGGTATAAAGATTAAATGCAAATGTTGTTTACAACTTCTGTCCCTGAAAGTGGAGTGTGCGAAATTTTATTTATTCCATTAGGACAGTCATATACAACGAATATTATGGTTCTGACAAAGAAATGTATAATCATCAATAAAGCAAAAGTTATCATTATAAGTCATTTAGCTCATATAAAGCATTTAAAAAATAAAAACACCTAAATTTTTTAAATCAAAAGTGCTGATAAAGCAAGTAAAAATATTTAGACTATATTACCAGAAGTTTTAGAACTATTTGTTTATTGATTTATGGTAGAAAGAAGTTTATTTCTGAGTTCGAATCCAGGGAGCAGAGCTGGACTTGAGGTCTTTCTAAAATGGTTCAGCCAGACTTTTACAACTCACTTTTTATAGTTCAGGGTTGTCATACCTATACTTGAACCGCGTGACCAGCAGAGCATTGTATAGGACTTAAGTCACAACCGCATTTTGCATTTAGATCCCCAACAAAAGCACTCACAGGTCGGTCCAGCGTTTCTCTGGTACCTGCAAAGTGACCCCTGAGAGCCCAAGTGAGAAAGCGTCCACCAACGCGTGCACACGTCCAGGGATGGTTTACCAAATCAGTGCACCTGCTTTACAAGATTGGTACCCACAAGGCCTCTTTCTTACCAGTTCATCAAGGACTGGTCCTGGTTGGCGGGACTCCTCTCCAGAGAGTCCCCAGAACACAGAGTGGCTCTGGCAGCTGCTAGGGCATCTCTATCAGGAGATCCCATCGACCAAGGTGCTGCAGTGAGGTCGCCAATTGTTGTGGTCGGAGGAACGCTAGCCAGCTCATCCTTGATACCAATAAATCAAAGGGGCAGGGAACGGGTAGAAAGAAGCTTATTTCTGAGTTTGAATCCAGGGAGCAGAGCCAGACTCTAGGTCTTTCTAAAATGGTTCTGGTCCAGAACTATTTTTTAGTTAGAAAAGATTGAACTTTCTTCTTCTTCTTCTTTTTTTTCCCTCAAGTGTGGCGCTCACTCTGAGCATTTTGGGAGGTCAAGGCAGGAGGATTTCTTGAGTCCAGGAGTTCGAGACCAGCCTAGGCAACATAGCAAGCGCAAGTCTCTACAAATAAATTAAAACATTAGCTGGGCATAGTGGCATACACTTGTTTTTTTTTTTTTTTTTTTGAGTTGGAGTCTCACTCTGTCACCCAGACTAGAGTGCAGTGGCCGCTCCCGGCCACCGCAACCTTGACCTGCTGGGCTCCGGCGATCCTTCCGCCTCAGCCTTCCGAGTAGCCGGAATTACAGGCGTGCGCTACCACGCCTGGCTGATTTTTGGTTTATTGTAGAGATGAGGTCTCGCCAAGTTGCCCAGGTGGGTCTCGAACCCGCGGACTCAGGCAATCCACTCACCTCAGCCTCCCAAAGGCGCGGGATTACAGGCTGAGCCACCGAGCCCAGCCAAAGTTTCTTTTTTAAACAGTGTTTGTTCTTTTCAGCACCTATTGGCATAAACCAGTGTCTCGACTACATTAGTCTTGTTTTTTTAAAAAAACAGTCCCAAACCGAGTCTTTTATATTTAGTTATAATAGCAAGTTTTGGTCCACGTATGACCTAACTAACAATTACATAAGACATGAATCTAAACCGAATGCCACAAAAGAGATTTACATTTAAAGAAATGAGTATACTTTAAAGGTTTCAAGGAGTTTCCTTTGAGTCTGTCTCTTATCTCTTGTATGTCCTCTCAGAGACTTGTAACTTTTTTGTTTATCACGGGCAGCTGTTTTCTTCAGCACCAACTTGTTAGATAAATTGGTCTTCCAAACCAATGGGCAAGGCCATGCTAGCACAACAGAAGGGGGGTTACATTCCAAGGGCAGTGAAGGGGCTGAGGGGGAGAAGAAGAAAAGGGAAAAAAATGTGCACTTTAGGTTCAAGTGGTTTACATTCAGCTTGGACTTAATTATGAAAACAAACCTTTTAAAAAAAGTTATACTTTAGCCAGGTGCAGTGGCTTACACCTATAATCCCAGCACTTTGGGAGGCAGAGGCGATAGGATTGCCTGAGCCCATGGGTTCAAGACCAGCCTGTGCAACTTGGCGAGACCTCGTCTCTACAATAAATACATTTAAAAAATTAACTGATGTGGTGGTGTGTACCTGAAGTTTCAGCTACTTGGAAAGCTGAAACAGAAGGATCACCTGATCCCAAACAGGTCAAGGCTTACAGTGGCCGTGAGTGTGCCACTGCACTCTAGCCTGGGCGATGGAGTGAGACTCTGATTAAAAAAAGAAAGTTATGTTTTGGCTATTATTTATTTATTTATTTATTTTGAGTTGGAGTCTCACTCTGTCATCCAGGCTGGAGTGCAGTGGCACACTCACGGCTACTGCAAACTCAACCTGCTGGGCTCAGGTAATCCTTCCGTTTCAGCTTTCCAAATAACTGTAACTACAGGCATGCACCATCACGTCCAGCTAATTTTTTATTTTTTATTTATTGTAGAGATGAGGTCTTGCTGTGTTGCCCAGGCTGGTCTCGAACCCATGGGCTCTGGCAATCCTCTTGCCTCCATCTCCCAAAGTACTAGGATTACAGGCGTGTGCCACAGCGCCCAGCCTATTGTGGTTACTTTATTTTATTTTATTTTTTGAGTTGGAGTCTCACTCATGTCACCCAGGCTGGAGTGCAGTGTCATGCTCACAGCCACCACAGCCTCTACCTGCTGGGCTTAGGTGATCTTTCAACCTCAGCCTTCTAAGTAGCTGGAACTACAGGTGTGCGCTGCCATGGCTGGCTTATTTTTTGATTTATTGTAGAAACAAGGTCTCATCAAGTTCCCCAGGCTGGTCTTGAACCCCCAGGCTCAGGCAATCCTCTCACCGCAGCCTCCCAAAATGCTGGGATTACGGGCTGAGCCACCATGCCCGACCAAATGGACACTTCTTGACCTGTTACAGGGTTACTTCTCTTTCCACCTCCTGTGTTCCTGGACCTGTACATTTTCCCATCCAAGTATGAAACAGGCCCTGACCTTGCTTAGCTTCCAAGAGCTGATGAGATGGAGTGTGTTCAGGGTAGTATGACCATAGACTTTTTTTTTTTTAAGATAGGGTCTCGTTATGTTGCCCAGGCTGGTCTCGAACTCCTGGCCTCAAGCAGTCCCCCTGCCTCAGCCTCCCAAAGTGTTGGGATTATAGGCATGAGCCACCATGTCCAGTCTTGGACCTGTATATTCTGTTTATTGAGAACTATATTACCACCTAATGGTTGTTGCCTTAAAGCATCTTGAAAGACAGTACTCATTCTTACAAGGTATGATCTCCAAGCTGGTGCATTAGCTATGCCTTCAAAAGTTAAAAAAATATGGGGAGTGAAGACTCAGACAGAGGCAGGGAGTGAAGCCTGGAGTCTAGTCTAAATTTCTCTTATACATTCACCTGGGTCTGGGGACCTTGGCTCATGCCTGTAATCCCAGCACTTTGCAAGGCAGAGGCTAGAGGATTGCCTGAGTCCACAGACCAGCCTGGGCAATACGGCAAGAACTCATTTCTACAATAAATTAAAAAAAAAATTAGCCAGGCATTGTGGTGTGCACCTGTAGTTCCAGCTACTTGGAAGGCTAAGGCAGAAGGATCGCCTGAGCCCAGCAGGTAGAGGCTGCAGGAGCTGTGAGTGTCCAACTGCACTCCAGCCTGGGCGACAGAGTGAGACTCCAATTAAAAAAAAAAAAAAAACCCCAAACAAACATACATTCACCTGAGCTCATTCAGATTTGAAGGTGGGCCCCTGTCAGGGTGTGGTATTTTCCAGGACTGATCTCTGTAACAGTGAATTCTGTCCTTCTGGCCTGCACCGGCCATCTCCAAGGGAGATGAGAGCAGACGGAAGAAGCCAAGAGAAACAATGTTTCTGGTGAAATATTCATGTGGGACTGGGCACAACTTGTTTGCTAGTTCTCCCCTGCACTCCCTCCATGCACCTATTTTGAGTAGCTTCCCTATACTGGGCTCTGTGAAATCAACATTCCCTAGCACTCATACCAGGCGTTCTCACCATACTACAGCTTTCAATCAGAGCCCTGAAGACAGGACAATCTTTGGGTTTGGTAGACACTTGATCTTTGTTAACTCTACCATTTAATAAGTGGTTTCTGATGCCTGAAGTTGTCCGTGTTAGTTTCCTGTTTTGTGGCTTCCAAGAGCTCATGGATATTCTCAGACCAAAGTGCAAACTTCTTGTGTTGACACTCAAGGCCTTTGTGATAAGGATCCTGCCATTCTGATGTTTGCCAGAACTTCTTTTTTTTTTTTTTTTTTTGAGTTGGAGTCTCACTCTGTCACCCAGACTGGAGTGCAGTGGCCGCTCCCGGTCACTGCAGCCTCGACCTGCTGGGCTCCAGCGATCCTTCCGCCTCAACCTTCCAAGCAGCAGGAACTACAGGCGTGAGCTACCACGCCTGGCTAATTTTTGATTTATTGTAGACATGAGGTCTCGCCAAGTTGCCCAGGTGGGTCTCGAACCCGCGGGCTCAGGCAATCCACTCACCTCAGCCTCCCAAAGTGCGAGATTACAGGCTGAGCCACCGAACCGGGCTTGCCAGAACTTCTTACTTCATCTTATGCTCCTAAAAATAAAATGTTGATGTAGTGTCATAAACATGCTGTGGCATATCTCTTTTTTTTTTTTTGGATACTGTTGCAACTTCTCCCTATGTTGCCCAGGTTGGTCTTGAACTCCTGGGTTCAAGCGATTCTTCCGCCTAGGCCTCCCAAAGTGCTGGGATTACAGGCATGAGCCACTGTGCCTGGCCACCTTCTGCTTAATTTTTACGTCAACTTTTTATTGACAGAACATACTAGTATTTTAATATTCAAAATAATTGCCAAGTCTTACTGAATTACCCCCATATCCATTTTAATATGTGATTTATGAGACCCTTGTGTGGAGTGTAGTTCTATTTTACCATTGTAGGTTTAAGAAAATGAAAACAAGCCGGGCTCGATGGCTCAGCCTGTAATCCCAGCGCTTTGGGAGGCTGAGGTGAGTGGATTGCCTGAGCCCGCGGGTTCAAGATCCACCTAGGCAACTTGGCGAGACCACAACTCTACAATAAATCAAAAAAATTAGCCGGGCGTGGTAGTGTGCGCCTGTAGTTCCAGCTACTTGGAAGGCTGAGGTGGAAGGATTGCCGGAGCCCAGCTGGTCGAGACTGCGGTGGCCAGGAGCGGCCACTGCACTCCAGTCTGGGTGACAGAGTGAGACTCCAACTCAAAAAAAAAAAAAAAAAAGGAAATGAAAACAAGGAGTAATTTTACACCAGCTTATTCCTCAGGGAGAAAGAATAGGTAAAAATTTTTGTGTGGGTGTGTGTGTGTTCGAGTCTCATTCTGTCACCCAGGCTGGAGTGCAGTGGCACACTTACAGCCACCGCAGTCTCTACCTGCAGGGCTCAGGGGATCCTTCTGCCTCAGCCTTCCTAGTAGCTGGAACTACAGGCAGGCATCACCATGCCCAGCTAATTTTTGATTTATTGTAGAGATGAGGTCTTGCCAAGTTGCCCAGGCTGGCCTCGAACCCGTGGGCTCAGGCAGTCCTCTCACTTTGGCCTCCCAAAGTGCTAGGATCATAGGTGTGAGCCACCGCGTCCGGCCAGAACATTTTTTTTTTTTTTTTTGAGTTGGAGTCTCACTCTGTCGCCCAGACTGGAGTGCAGTGGCACACTTACAGCCACCGCAGCCTCGACCTGCTGGGGTCCGGCGATCCTTCTGCCTCAGCCTTCTGAGTAGCCGGAATTACAGGCATGCGCTACTACGCCCGGCTGATTTTTTGACTTATTGTAGAGGTGAGGTCTCGTCAAGTTGCCCAGGCGGGTCTTGAACCCGCGGGCTCAGGCAATCCACTCACCTCAGCCTCCCAAGGCGCGGGATTACAGGCTGAGCCACCGAGCCCGGCTCGGCCAGAACATTTTAATAATTATTGAATAATCCATTTGTGGAATACTGATGAAAACTGAGTATTTCTCCACTCTTAAACTCTGTTACATAAGAATTCACACTAGAAAAATCTAAAGTTATTCAGAAATTTTGGTTCAGAAAATCCAAAGTGAATTTCTACTTCAGCCATCATAGAGATTTTTGAGTTATTACTCATAAAAAAGCAAAACAACAACAACAAAAATCCCTTCTTATTTTCTCTTGTGTGCCCCTCTCTTGCAGAGATCTGGATGCACCATACTCCGAGGGAAAACAGCATTTAGGGATAATGTTATCACTGACAATATTATCAAGAATAATATTATCACAGAGCACAACTTATTTTTTTGGAGGATTCAGCAAAGACTCAGAAGACCTAAATACCTTTGAGAAGGGAAGCTGGCCAGGCACGGTAGCTCAGGCCTATAATTCCAGAACTTTGGGAGGCCGAGGTGAGAGGATTGCCTGAGCCCATAGGTTTGAGACCAGCCTGGGCAACTTGGGAGACCTTGTCTCTACAATAAATCAAAACATTAGCTGGGCGTGGTGGTGCATGCCTGCAGTTTCAGCTACTTGGAAGACTGAGGCAAAAGGATCTCCTGAGCCCAGCAGGTCAAGGCTGTGGTGTCTGTGAGCATGCCACTGCACTCCAGCTTGGGTGACAGTGTGAGACTCCGACTCAAGAAAAAAAAAAGAAAAGAAAAAGAGATGCCCTATTTGCTGGGGGAAGATCAGGAATTTGGACTGAGGATAATTGAGGAACACATGACTTAACCCTTGCTCACCATGACCCTAGGTCCTAGGTTTATAATTTGGCATCTTATTGCCAAAAAGAGTCTGTTCTGTCAGTTGTATGGTCTCTATTTTAACACTTACGCTGGTCAGTTCGTGTGTCTACACTGCAAAACAGAGGGGACCTCCTGTTCTGTCATGGCTGAGGACTAAGGTTTTTTTTTTTTTGTGAACTTTTTTTTTTTATTATGGTATTATGGGGTACAGTTAGGGGTTAGGCATACAAAAATGCTTCGTTCAGGCACCCTTGATGATAAGAGGTGTCTCCCCATCCCCAGGCAGATATTTATCACCATTAATCCCATCGCCCTCCCCCCCCACCCCGGTTTCCCACCACTGTCAGTCATTTTCTATTGTTTTTTTTATAGATTGAAGTCTGCAGTAACCCTGTGTTAAGCAAGTCTATCAGTGTTAGTTTTCTAACAGCTTGCATTCACTTTTTCTGAGTCACATTTTTGTTAAGTCTCACAATATTTCAGACTTTTCCATTATTGATATCTGTTATGGTGATCTGTGATCTTTGATGTTACTGTTGTCGTTGTTTTGAGATACCATAAACCATAATCAATAAGTGCATGTGTTCTGGCTTTTCCACTGACTGGCTGTTCCCTAGTTTGTCTCCCTCTCCTCAGACCTCCCTGTTCTCTGAGACACAACAATATTAAAATTAGGCCAATTAATAATCCTACAGCGGCCTCTAAGTGTCCAAGTGAAAGGAAGAGTCACACATCTCTCACTTTAATCAAAAGCTAGAAATGATTAAGCTTAGTGAAGATGGCATGTCGACAGCTAAGATGGGTCGAAAGCTAGACCTCTTGCACCAGACAGTTAGCCAGGTTATAATGCAAAGGACAAGTTTTTGAAGGAAATTAAAAGTGCTACTCCAGTGAACACACAAATGAGGAGAAAGTGAAATCGCCTTACTACTGATACACAGAAAATCTAAGTGGTCTGGAGAGATCAAACCAGCCACACTATTCCCTTTAGTCAAAGCCTAATCAGAGTAAGGCCCTAACTCTCTTCAGTTCTGTGAGGGCTGAAAGAGGTGAGGAAGGTGGGGAAGAAAAGTTGGAATCTATAGCAGAGGTTGGTTAATGAGGTGTAAGAAGAGAAGACATCTCCATAACATCAAGTGCAAGGTGAAGCAGCAAGTGCTTATGGAGAGGCTGCAGCAAGTTATGCAGAAGATCTAGCTGAGATCATTGATGAAGGTGGCCACCCTAAACAACAGATTCTCAGTGTAGATGAAACAGGCTTCTGTTGGAAGAAAATACACCTAAGACTTTCTTAGCTAGAGCGAAGTCAGTGCCTAGCTTCAAAAAACAGGCTGATTGAGTTGATAGGAGCCAATGCAGCTGGTGACTTTAAGTTGAAGCCAGTGTTCATTTACCATTTCGAAAATCTAGAACCTTTAAGAATTATGCTAAATCTACTCTGCCAGTGAAATGGAAAGCCTGGATGACAGCACATCTGTTTACAGCATGGTTTATGGAGTATTTTAAATCCATTGTGGAGACTTGCTGCTTAGAAAACAAGATTCCTTTTATAATATTGCTGCTCATTAGCAATGTACCTAGTGACCCAAGAGCTGTACAGACAAAGGCTAGTCAAATTCTGTACTACACAGCAGTTGTATTTTCATTTTCTTTAGTTCAAAACGTTTTTTACTTTTTCTCGAGACATCTTTAATTCCTGTATTTATTTAGAAGTAAATACAGGAAATACTTTTCTCCAAGTATTTTGAGATCTTCCAGCTATCTTTCTGTTATTAATTTCCAGTTTAGGCCAGGCGTGGTGGCTCAGCCTGTAATCCCAGTACTTTGGGAAGCTGAGGTGAGAGGATTGCCTGAACCTGGGGAATCCTGGGCAACTTGGTGAGACCTCGTCTCTACAATAAATCACACACAAAAATAGCCGGGCATGGTGGCATGTGTCTGTAGTTCCAGCTACTTGGAAGGCTGAAGTGAAAGGATCACCTAAGCCCAGCAGGTCGAGGCTGTGGTGGTCATGAGTGTGTCACTGCACTCCAGCCTAGGCAACAAGAGTGAGACTCCAACTTAAACAAAAAAAATTTCCAGTTTAATTCCATTGTGATCTGAGAGCATGTTTTGTGTGATTTCTATTCGTTTACATTTGTTAAGATGTGTTATGTGGCCCAGAATGTGGTCTATATGGTGAATATTCTATACAAGTGGGAGAATGTATATTTGGCTGTTGTTAGATGAGATATGCCACGTGTGTCAACTATATTCAGTTGGTGGATGGTGCTATGCATTGACAACTATATCCTGCTGATATTCTGCTTGCTGGGTCTGTCAATTACTGATAGAGGGGTGTTGACATCTTCAAGTATAATTATGGATTTACTCTATTTCAAAAACATTTCTGTCAGTTTTGCTTCACATATTTTGATGCTCTGTTGTTAGGCACATGTACATTTGGGATTGTTAAGTCTTTTTGAAGAATTGGCCCCTTTATCACTTATGTAATGCCTCTATTTTCTTTCTTTCTTTTTTTTTCAAATGAGAATTGAACGAGTTGAGGCACGGACAAGAGTCACACAGAATCATCTTCTAGTGAAAGCTCATGCTGCAATGCTCAACTCTGCAGCAGAGAAGCCGGCCTAGTGGTTCTAGGCCATTGGCTTCTCCTGGGGCTGCCCTCCCATCATCAGAGGAGGGCTGGAGGACTCTTCACGATAGAGTCCAGGGGTGGCTGAGAATGTCCCTGCCCTCCTCCTATGCCTCTATTTTCATTGATAATTTTCCTTGCTCTAAAATCTGCTTGTTTGACATTTATATAGATGTTTCAGCTTTATTTGATTAGTGTTAGCATGGCTTATTTTTCTCTATTTTTTTTTTTCTTTTTCTTCTCCCATGGTAAAGAATCAGATCCATCCTTTTACTTTTAATTTTTCTGTATCTTTATATTTAAAATGGGTTTCTTGTGGACAATATATGGCTGGGTCTTGTTTTTTTAATCCACTAAAATAGTCTGTCTTTTTACTTGTGATGATTCATATTAAAAGTGATGATTGATATATTTGGATTAATATCTTCCATATTTGTTTTGATTGTTTTTTGAGGCAAGGTCTCATTCTGTTGTCCAGGCTAAAGTATAGTGGCATGATTAAAGTACACCGCAGCCTCAGCCTCCTGGGTTCAGGCGATCCTTCTACCTCAGTCTCCCAAGTAGGTACCTTATAATAGAGTAACCCAGTTCCTGTTATATAACTGAATTCTTCCCTTCTGTCCCTTATAACATTGCTATCATACATTTCATTTATCCATAAGCTATAATCATCCAATATAGTTTTGCTACTATTATTTTGAACAAACTGTTATTTAGATTAGTTAAGGCTATGAAAAGTAAAAGACTTTACCTTCATTTATTTCTCAAATGTTCTTCCTTTCTTTATGTAGGTCTGAGTTTCTAGCCTATGTCATTTTCCTTTTCACTGAAGGAACCTGCACTAACCATGAAGTTGTATGTTTATTTTATAGTGGACTTAGATTAATTGTAAATGCATACTGCACACTCCAATCACTTAAACATTTTTAAAAAGAGATAACATTTATATGCTAAGAGAGAAAATGGAATCATACAAAATGCTCAATTAAAACCAGAGAAAACAGAAAAAGAGAAGTGTCAAAAAAATGAAACAAAAAAAATGAGGCCAATGAATAGAAAACAATTATGACAGTTACTGGCCGGGTAGACTCATGCCTGTAATCCTAGCACTATTTTACTATTTCCTGCAGGGCAGGTCTATTGGCAAAAAAAATTCCTCACTTTTGTTTGTCTGAGAAAGTATTTTTCCTTCACTTTTGAAGGATAATTTCATTAGATACTAAATCTCTTTGTTTTTATTTTTTGCAGTTTGCATGATATGCTTAGTAGGTTTTTTGGTATTTATCCTGCTGGGTGTTTTCTGAGCTCTGGGTATATGGTTGGGTGTAAATCATTAGTTTGGGAAATTCTCAGTCACTGTTATTTCCAATATTTCTTCTGTTCCTTTCTCTCTTTATTCTCCTGGTATTTCCATTATGTGCATGTAACATCTTTTGTAACGCCTTTTACTTTTTGAAGAAATATGTAAGAACTCACAGTTCTTGCATATTTTTGCCTTTCCTCTCTCTCTCTTTTCAGTTTGGGAAGTTTCTGTTGACATATCTTCGAGCTCACTGATTCTTTCCAACTAATGAGCCCATCAAGGCATTCCTCATTTCTATTCGTGATTTTGATTTCTAGCATTTCCTTTGGATTCTTTCTTAGAGTTTTTGTCTCTCTGCTTACACTATCCATCTGTTCTGGCATACTGTCCACTTTTCCCATTTGAGCTCTTAGCATATTCATCTTAATTATTTTAAATTCCTAGTCTGATAATTTCAGAATCTCTGCCATATCTGACTCTGGTTCTGATGTTTGCTTTTCTTTTCAGACTATGGCTTTGCTTTTTAGCATGTTTTGTGATTTTTTCATTGAAAGCCAGTAAAAGGAGCTGAGATAAATAGGCCTTTAGTGTGAGGTGTCGTGTTTCTGTGGCTGAGAGTTAGGCTGCGTGTACTATGGATATCAGAGGCTAACATTTCCTCCAGTGTCTTTGTTTTTGTCTCTCCTATTATCTTTTAGTTTCTTGTGAGACTCCTTTAATATTAAGGGTCTGAGCCTTGCAATTCTTTCATTTGTAATCCCCCAGTATTACACAAGAACCCTCTTGATGGTAAGATGTGGGGTTGAAAGAAAGCATCATATAATTCTATGATTAGGTCTCAGTCTTTTAGTGAACTTGTGTCCTTGGGCTGTGACCTTCACAAGTGCTTCTCAGCGTTCTTTTCCCACACTTCTCAGCTTTTTCTCCTGTGTAGGTTTGGCTCTGGTAAAATAGTCTCCCTGGAGCATATTTGTTAAAGACAACAACAACATGCTTTGTGCATGTTTCAGAATGGTTACTTTCTCCTTCCCACTGATGGAAGGGAAGCACAAGGAAATTGTTCTTTGGTCTTCTCCACAAGCAGAACCTGGGGGTACTGCTGGGAGTAAAACTCACCCAAGTGTGTGGCTCCATTACAAAACTGTGGGACCTTGCTGTGCTTGGGCCTCTGGGGTTGTTCAGTCCAATGCTCAGTCTCCAACAGTCTGGCAATTATCCTTTCCATGGTTCTACCAGTTGCTGACTCCAGCCATGGTTCCTGATTCCAGTAAGTGTAATCCTCTTTATCACCTGTCTCTACAGTTTTCAGGGCAAGAGTTTGCCCTGTGACCTCAGTTCTTTGATAGATTTAAGATTTGTTGGTTTTTAGGGGTTTTTTTCTTTTTATGAGGATAAGGGGCCTTTTAGACTATATATTGGACTGAAACTCAGAAGTTATAAAAGCAACAAAAGTGAATAAACTATGACTCAAACCTGCTAACAGCTGTTTCATATTTTACTAATTATTTGGGTTTTGTATTTTTAGGTTTACGTTGTTATATATTTATGGTTACTCCCTCTTTTAAAACCAAAGAAAAGACATGTTGCACAGACTGGAGTACAGTGGTGTAGTCATGGCTCACTGCAGCCTCGAACTCCTGAACTCAAGCAGTCCTCTGGCTTCAGCCTCTTGAGTAGTTGGGACTACAGGTGCAAACCATGGTGCCCAGCCAATTTTTTTTTTAAAATTCAAAATGTGTTTATTGGGATGATTTCCCACTCATCTTGTTCGGGGTGCTTTTAGTGCTGCTTCCTCCTAAAGAAACATCCTTATGTAAGACTTGCCTTTCCTCCTTTTGGCTGACAGAACAGTGGAGCAGCCAACACACAAAGCTACTACTGTGCCTAGCTGAAGACCAGGATGGTTTTATAGCATCGTGGGCATTTTATGTACATGAAGTAGGACTTGGGGCTCTGCACCAGGCGATTCTTGTGTTTCCTCTTCTCCTCTTCTGGAGAGGGATGAAGGAGAGCCTTTGCAAGAGTCATGTTCTCATGGGTAAGTTGTCATCACCGGGAAGACAGATTTCTTAATTTTTTGTAGAGATGGGGGTCTCACTATATTACCCAGACTGGTCTCAAACTCCTAGCCTCAAGTAAGCCTCCTGCCTCAGCCTCCCTGAGTGTTGGGCTTACAGGCATGAACCACTGCACCTGGCTCCATAATTTTTGCTTAAGATATAATTTTTAAAATATTTGGAATTAACTAGATAATATGATAAATTTTATGATTTGAATAAAAGTACATTTCAAGTTCAAAATGGTGTCACTGGACACACTAGACATACACAGAATGGCTTTTTTTTTTTAATATTGCCTAAGTCTCAGTTCCAGATACAACACAAATGACTATAATGATGATAAGTACTTAATGTTTCAAGGGTCTCTATGTAACCTTGTGTATACTGTAACTTTTAGTGTGTTCAAACAATATGAAAGTGAATAGTTTACATTTAAGAAAGTCTTATTTTACACTTGTTGCAAAGATGTGCTTGTGTATCTGTGCTTTTTTCCTTACCTAATTTTCCCTAACTCTTGATTTAATTTTTTTTTTTTGAGTCACCATCTCACTCTGTTGCCCAGACCGAAGTGCAGTGACACAATCATGGCTCACCGCAACTTAGACCTCTGGGCTCAGGCAATCCTCCCAGCTCAGCTTCCTGAGTAGCTGGAATCACTGGAATGTGCCACCACGCCCAGCTATTTTCTTTTTTAAAATTTTTTTGTAAAGATGAGGTCTCACTATGTAACCCAGGCTGGTCTCGAATTCCTGGGCTCCCAAAGTGTTGGGATTACAGGTATGAACCACCGCGCCCGGGCTTAATTTAATTTTTCTTGAATGTCGCACTAAGCTGTGGTACTGATAGAAGTTTTTTGCAGCGAAAGCTCTCACATGATGTTCTGCCTTTTCATAAACCTTTCATGTTGAAGGCATTTTTGTTGCTTGGAAACACATTTGGGAAATTTACCCAAATAATTATCTGATCATTGCTAGAAAGACACCTAGGAGCATGCTGGAGGAACTTTCAGTAGAAAGATGGATGATAAACTTAGTTGTTTTCTGACAACCTGGCCTGAATCTGTTTTGAAGTTCCCTCATAACTCCTTGAAGTAGTTGAATGCTCCCAGCATAGTTACTAAGATAGCCCTACACCTGATGGCAGGCATCATAATCCTATGCAGAAAAACATTTGTGTTACCAGAATTTCATTAATACTAAACTCCTAAAATAGGCAGATACTGAAACTAACAAAGGATTGATTTCAAAATAAAGAAGTGAAGTCAGGCACCATTTCTCTTTTATAATATATAATTGATCATAGTTGATTATACTTGATTGTAGTTGATTATAGTTCTCTTCTTTATAAAATGTATGTTATGTTTTTAAAGAATGTTTATGCAAGGGGAAGCTAGTTAGCTGAAAAGAAATATTGACCTACCAAAGAGGTTTTTCAGTAAAACTTGTCCAGTCATAATGCCTTAGAGGTCAAAATCATGCTCTGTATCAGTACTTTAATTTTGGCTGTTTTATTTGAAGTGATTACCAGTGTTTAAGCCACCTCAAACGAGACATATTATTATAATGTAGTGATTAAATCTGTTGTTAGCATGGCTGTTACTTGAAATTTCATTGTCTTGAACAAATTAATTCCAATCTCGTTCTGTCGTAAATGCCTCTGCTCTGTGTTAAAAGTGTGTCCTAGTGGAGGCTGCCCCTCCCTTAATCTCAGAAGGGTGTCAGGGTTCTCCAGGCACAGTCATGATCTCTTTTCATGTTAACCATCATGCCATCTACTCAAGGTCTGCCAGCTTCAAGTACAGATTAGTTTGTGATTACTTGAGCAAGGGAGGATGAATGAAATGTAGTCGACCTAGTACATACTAATTCTTCTACCCAAATCATGCTTAATAAGCTTAATATGCGCCTTCATGTTCTACTCACTACTTTAGTTAGTGAGTGAGTGAACGGAAAGGCCTTGCTAACTATTCTCAGTACAACTGTTTCTAATCTCTTCTGCCTGTGGCTTATAATACAAAATTATAATTTATGTTTTTCTTATGAACTAATTTTCCCAAAATGTTATGAACTTGAAGGCAAAAACCAAGTTCTCTCAAGTAACTAGTGAGATAAAGTAGTAAACTCTCAATAATACATACAGATTTTGAAAATCATTTTCTGTGTTGTATACTAGAGACATGTAAGTTCAAATTCTCTATGCAGGGCTCTTCTTACAGAATGGTGTGTGACGTATAGATCTGATGTGAGTCTATGATGGTGCAGTTCTTGTCTAGTCATCACTGCCAACTGATTTTAAATATCATGCGTAACCTTTTTTTTTTTTTTAAAGTAAAATACACTGGTCCTAAGTGTAGATTGTGAGTTTGACAAATGTATACTCGCAGGTAACCAACATCCCTGACAAGACATACGTTGCCGTCACCCTAGAAAATGTCCTGCTGTCCCTTTCCAGTCGGCCTCCTCCTCCCACAGCCACTTGTCTAACTTCTCATCCCATGAATTAATTGTACCTATTGTTGAGCTTATATAAATGAAATTATATAGCATGTACTCTTTTGTGTCTGACTTCTTTACTCAACGTTTTTGAAGCTCATGGATGCATAACTTTTCAAGAGCATTCCTATTCCAATAACGTATTTAAAACATAATGCCAAAGACTTCATGTTCATCACAACACATGATTTTTTTTAGTCTTCAAGGGCTTTGAAATAACTTTATTATTGCTGGATGTGTCATCACTAAAACATTTGCACATACATTTAATTGAAAGCTTAAGTAAAAGACATAATCAAACATAAGTCATATATCTTGATATTGATTCTGGTTGTTTTTAATAAACAGTGATTTTTTTCACTAGCATATAATAAGGACAATTTCATATTTCCTTGCCTTTGTGTAGTTTCCGGACACATTGCCTAAAATGAAATGTTTACTTTTTCCTTTACATTGTATGTTTTTATAGAGATCAATTAGCTGTCTTTAGTATGAACTTGGGATAAGGGCAATAAGAAGCCCTATTGTTTCCAGCCCCCACTGAGATGAACTGGCAGTGTCAGGAAAATTCCCAGGATAGAGCAGTTTTATTACAATTCAGCACAATTGGTTCTTGCATAACCTTTAGAAAATCATACATAAAACATTCTCATCTATATAAATAAAAATCACCCACACACTTTATTAATAGCTTTCACTATTCACTTTTTTCCTGGGTCTTATGCTGCATGTTCCTACTGTGCCCCTTTTTTTGGTCTTTTTTTAAAGGTAACTTTCTATAAGCTGTCTTAAAAGCAGAACGGTTATGGTAATATTAGGAATCAAATGTAAGTATGAGAGCATTCCCACTAGCACAGATCTCCCTCTTGATCACATACTAGAACTAGTGTCTCCAAGTGTCCTTTTTACATCTAGTGACAGGGATTGGCTTATTCACTAGATATAGTTCATTTACCTTTAAGAAAGAAGGATCCTTTCATGGAAATAATCATATTTTATTTGTGATAATGTTTGGAGTTTATTTTAAAACACGTACTTGTAAGTGTATATTACTACTGTTAGTTACTATGACTGCAATAAATACATGGTGAAAGTGATTTCAAGAACATACCAGGTAGAAGTCTCAGCCTTTTTCTTTAGCTAGAAATGTGTTTTCATTAGCCAGAAATGTTTTCAGCTGTCATTTTCTATACCCTCAAAGTATGTGGTATAAAATACCAAAATAAGCTGGGCTCGGTGGCTCAGCCTGTAATCCCGCGCCTTTGGGAGGCTGAGGTGAGTGGATTGCCTGAGCCCGCGGGTTTGAGACCGCCTGGGCAAACGAGACCTCATCTCTACAATAAATCAAAAAATTAGCCGGGCGTGGTAGCACGTGCCTGTAGTTCCAGCTACTTGGAAGGCTGAGGCGGAAGGATCACCGGAGCCCAGGAGGTCGAGGCTGCGGTGGCCGGGAGCGGCCACTGCACTCCAGCCTGGGCGACAGAGTGAGACTCCAACTCAAAAAAAAAACAAAAACCAAAATAATTTAATAATAAACCTCTAGATTTGACTACCAATTTATAGGAAATATGAGAGCTAGAAGAACATGTTAAATGATGTCACTGTCCAGTGGAAAATATATAGGACGAACTATCCAGTTTTTTCAACAAATGAATAGCATTGGAGAGGGGGAAAATGTGGGTAAATTTTTTATATTAAAAGAGACTTTAGAGATGTATAAGCCAGATGCAACGTGAGAACCACATGTGAATCCTAATCTGAACAAACTGATTGTAAAAAGATTTTTTCGAGACAATTGGAGAAATCTGAATTCTCGTCAGTGATTAATAGTAAAGTAACATCTGAGACTTTATTTAAAATACTCTACAAGAAAAGAAATAAAGGTGGAGGTAATAGATAAAGCAAGAATGGCAAAATACTAATTTTTGAAGCTGGGTGGTGTAGATTTGAAATTTTTCATAGTATAAAGTTAAAACACACACACACATATAATAGGAAGAAAAAAAATAGGTCACTGCTGTAATAGCAAGCAAAACTATATTCACTTTAGGAATAGCAATTTAGTTTCAGCAAACAGCAGCATCCTGTACATTAGTGTGTTGAACTTGGGGTAAGGGAGGGAAGGTGTGTCCAGATCAGCCTCACCTAGCCTCATTGCTCTCTCTTCTCCCACTTAATACCATGGAATTTTAAGTGATAATGCAGTGTTTGAAAATAATGATGAGCTCTGAGTGGAAGAGTCATCTGACCTTGAGAAGAGCAAGTGGACCTAGTGTTTGCAGTGACATGCAGCCAGCGTGTTTGCCATCGGCGTTAGTCTCTTGTACCATTTGGGGCATTCAACTGCAGTTTTCCAGTTGTAAAGTCCGTTATATGGCCTTTCCTTGTGGCCAGAACTTGTGAGTTCGGATGTTATTCTCTGATAAAAATACTTAGGCCAGGCTTGGTGGCTCAGCCTGTAATCTCAGCACTTTGGGAGGCCGAGGCGAGTGGACTGCCTGGGCCCGCGAGTTCGAGACCCACCCGGGCAACTTGACAAGCCCTCGTCTCTACAATAAATCAAAAATCAGCCGGGTGTGGTAGTGCACGCCTGTAGTTCCAGCTATTTAGAAGGCTGAGGCGGAAGGATCGCCAGAGCCCAGCAGGTCGAGGCTGCGGTGACTGAGTGTGACCACTGCACTCCATTCTGGGTGACAGAGTGAGACTCAAACAAAAAAAAAAAAAAAAAAAACAGTTTAGTACAGGACTTTTTTTTTTTTTTTACCTTTAATTGTTTTTGTTTAGTTCTATAAAAATGAATGTTCCTAACACATAATTTTGTACAATATAACTTACCTTCTGGGAATTTTTTCTTGCCTGAGACTCTGATTTCATGGTATTTTTCTAGTAGAAAATAGCCTAGGTCTAATGAGAACATGGAAGTGAACACCGTAGACACAGCTGGTATTTTGACACGTATGCCACAGCAAAGAGAGTTTGCGAAACAAATGAATATTGAAAGCAGTTTCTTCAGTGGACCTACTTTAATAAATTGAAATCTTTGTTTTCAGGATATGAAGACTTAACCCAGGTTAGCTGAAAAGATCTAGAAAGGAGCTCTCACAAATCTGCATCTTAGAACAAATGCCTTTTTAAAAAAATTCTCTAGTATTATTCTGCCATATCAAATTTAAAAGACACCCACTTTCACCTTTAATTTAAATTATTAAGGCACCATATGTAAAAATAGTTATTTTGCATTTGAATGTATTTGTGTAATCTATTTTATTAATATATCTGTATAATCTATTATATCAACTAAATCTTGAGTTCTTCAAGAGAACTGTTATTGTAACTCTTCATAGCCTCTGTCACAATAACACAAAAGGATAAGGATATTTGCTAAATATATCTTAGTTAAGCCTGACTTTTCATATCTCCTAAACCCAGAACTGTTGATGATAGGAGAAGGTTTAAGTACAAAAATATGTGAATAAGACTAGATTTTGAAAAGCAGTACTACTAAGAGCATTTTTTAAAATTATGAGGACTGTCATAAAATAGTCATGAAAGTTGTATAGCTACTGGTAAAAATCATAGCTGTTATTGTCTGTCGGGCACTTTACTAAGCACTATATTTATAGTCTACAATATGGAAATGTGCTAAGTTTATGTACTTCACAGAGTTCAGTTGGAGTTTTCAAGAAATGTAAATGCTAGAAGAGTAATAATTGTTTCATAATCTGTATAATCTCTAAAACACTAGGGAAAGAGGTAATTTTCTTGAAGTAGATGGAAGTACTGTAAAGAAGGGATGTTTTCTAAAACATCTTATTAAAATAACCAGTTTGTGATGAAAATTGATTAAATTAATATAACCTGTCATCATGCTCTTTGACCCTTCCTGGAGTGGCTTTTATCCTAATTCTTAGCAAGTTTGCTGTCTAAATTCAATGAACATCTAATAAAATTGTTGACAAGGAAATGTAGTTTTGACACTTCAGAAGAGACATTTTCTACTTAACAAAATTATGTTCTTACATGTGAAATTTCAGAAGCCACTAGAGTGAACATTCCATTATTCATTTAAAGCTATTATATGAGCAGTTGTGTGCCATTTAGAGGCAACCAGCATTTACATATTTTTATTGAAAACATTTTAAAGTGTAATTTTATTTAAGATTTTATTATCAATATTGGCAACCAAATTGACTATGGACGTATTACAGTAATCCATAAGAATTAAATATCTTGTGTAGAATAAAATCAAATTAAAAAATCATGTATTGTTTTAAATATAATGAAATAAATGGTGTTTTGTTTTTAACTAAGGGTGCTTTTCCTTAAAACATTAAGTCATCACATCACTAATAACTTCCCTTATACTTCAAAAATAGGCAGTTTTTTTCTATCCTCTCCTTAATACCTAGAGCAAACTTTCGGTTCTTCTTGGTAATATGAATAGAATGGTAAATCCCAGAGAGTCCATTAAAATATATTAACCTGTATCTGAACTTTTCCCATCAAATTTTTTTTTACCAGAGCTTCTATTGACAAGTAAACAGATTGGAATTGATTGCCTTTTGCTTTCCTTGGTGACATGTAGACAAATGTGCAATAAGTGGTAAAAGACCAATAAAGCAATAAAAAGAAAAAGAAATCGCATTTAATCAACAAACTAGAGAATCCATTTCTGAATGTTTCTCTATCCCCTGCCCTCCCTTATGAATTTCTTGTCAGCAGTAACTGTCTCATTCTTGCTTATATTACAGACATATCACCTAGGGTAGTTCATTTAAGCCAGTGTAGATGATTTAGGCCAGAAACCTTAAAGAACTGCCACGAAATGTTGTCATTAGTTTGCTACCTGCAGGGAAAACAAAATGGAAATATACAAAAGGTGGAAAGAATCCATGTTTGAGGGAAGGGGACAGATCTTTTAAAAAATTTTTTTAATTTGTCTAATGTTAGTCCACATCTGGGAGCCAAAAAGAAACTCACTTTTCAGTTAGGGATATTGCAAAAGTGAAAACAGCAGCTTGTGGAAAAATATAAAACATACACACCTATAGCCAGCCTAAAATTGCATGTCACCATCCCCAGACTAATAACTAGAAATTTCAAAATCTGAAATTATACACACACACACACACACACACACACACACACACACACAGGGTGCCAAAAAATGCATACATATTTTAAGAAAGCAAAAAACTGTTTTAAAATTGTAGATGAATACAAGTCACATTTGACTTCTGCAGTTACAAGAGGTGCTCAAAGTGGTTACCATCAGCATCCAGACAGTTCTGTTTATGGTGAACTAAAAGTAATACATAGAGAGCATCGCTTAAAATGTGTATACATTTATTTGGCACCCCGGTGTCTGTGTGTGTATGTGTGTGTGTGTATGTGTACATATACATATATATATATATATATCTGCAAGTTTAAAGTATTTGATGACTACCCATGGGGGGGAGAGAGAGAGAGAGAGAGAGTGTGTGTGTGTGTGTGTGTGTGTGTGTGTGTGTGTTTGTGTGTTTGATGATCAGCAACCACGTGGCAATGTATTTAGTATTTGTATTTGATAAATAAGGGTGAGAAATTTTGAGTGATATATTGCTTATGTACATTTAAAATGTGCCTTTTTTAAACAAACACCTACTAAGAAAATAACTATTAAATGTTTAATTGTATTTTTGATCATCTTTGCTTTTATTTTATGCTAAAAACAGCCAACCAGACAACATCTAAATGTATCTTTTTCAATATGACAAAGTTACATAAGAAGAGACTCCCCTTGCACGTAAAGAAAAATGCAATTATTTTCTATTCTGAATCTCCAGACTGCTGTTTTAGAAAATCATATCTGATTATTTGCTCAGCAGAAGATTATTGAGTTGATTTAGCTGTGATTTTACTTAACAAAGCTTCAACTGCATTCCTACTGTGGAGTCCGAAAAAGGTAGAGAGATATAAATGATACATTCAAACTGTGATTTTTGTGAACAGGGCCATCGATGCACCCCTCGGAGCTAATAGCGGAGATGAGAAACAGTGGGTTTGCACTGAAACGAAATGTACTGGGGAGAAACTTGACCGCAAATGATCCATCACAGGTAATGATCTTTTTATCAGTAAGCTGAAAATGTCTATAAATCTAAATGTGATTGCTTGTGAATTGCTACTTAATGTTTTCCAATATGCATATATCCATAGGAAAGTAAGATAGAGCAAAGAAAATACCCAAAATGTATTTTGATTTTGCTTCTTTATTATTTTAACCTAAATGAGAAATTGTTTATAAACCTATATTTTAATAAATGAATCTGCTCCTCTGGGTTTATGTGGATAAAACATCTAACTGAACTGTTGATAAGGTTGCTGTTTTTTCCCTCCTGCTAACTTACCCTGACATAACATTAAATAGAACCAATGGGAAGACACATATAAAAACAAACCCCTAAAAATTGTAAAAATATTTTAAACTTATTTAACTTATTAAGTTGTACGTAGATCAAGAAAGCGAATTTGAAGGGCTATATTATTAAATATTTGATAATGTATTGCTGAAATATTAAAGGCTAAAATTGTGGATATTTTGACCTTCCTATAAGGCTCATGATCTTGTTTTTTATGTTTCATTACATTAAAAATAAAATATTTAAACTGGCAGGTGTTTACATTCGAGAGAGAGAGCAGAAGCTATGCTATAAACATGTTATTTATGTTTCTCTATAGTCCTCTTCCTGATGGTTTCCTAATGCTGGCAAAGCAGCCATGTTAACCTCTTAGTGCATCATAGTGGAAGGTACCACAAGAAAATTTTCAAAATTCCCTCCCACTTCCCAACCCAAAATATCATATCCATCAATAGTGTGTCCCTAATACAAAACTTCTTATTTATACATGTTTTCTTTCTTAGTTGCTAACTAACTGATCTTGAAATCTAGCAATGTAATGATGTCTTTGTTGACTCAGGAGTATGTTGCAAGTGAGGGTGAAGAAGATCCAGAAGTTGAATTTTTAAAGTCACTCACAACCAAACAGAAACAGAAACTTCTCAGGTAACTTTAAAGTATAAATTTAATAAGTTGATATTTCTCTTTATGTTTCATGTTAATATCACATTCAACTCAGATCCTAAGAGCTCATGAAAGTACTTAAACCACGCATCACATTTATTAATTTATCCTTCACCTACAGCGAATACAGTTTTGTCTTTCTTTTCAGTAATGTAGAAATGAGTGTGAGAGTGTATCCTCAGATTATACTACAAAACAATTTTCAGAACATTTAATTTGGAAATAGCTGGGTGCGGTGGCTCACCCCTGTAATCCCAGCACTTTGGGAGGCAGAGGCAAGAGGATTGCCTGAGCCCAGGGGTTCAAGACCAGCCTGGGCAAATTGGCAAGACCTTGTATCTAAATAAATAAAAAAATTAGCTGGGTGTGGTGGCGCATGCCTATAGTTCCAGCTACTTGAAAGGCTAAGGCAGGGAGATCACCTGAGCCCAGCAGGTCAAGGCTGCAGTGGCTGTGAGCATGCCACTGCACTCCAACCTGGGCGACAGTAAGACTCCGACTCAAAAAAAAAAAATTGGAAATAGACTCATTGTAGCTTTTACATTTCATAGTATATTTGTTGTCTATATCTTTGTATACTCTTTGTTCTTAGAAAACATTTTTGGCCATTATTTTTTAATTTTGTAAAATTTTATGAGGAATCTAGAAAGAATGCTTAAATTTAAGGTCAATGTGAGTTTTGTTAAACAGATTACCTCTGGATTAAAGAATCTAAGAAATGTCTGCTGAGCCCAACAGAGGGAGCTCATGATGTTTGCAGTATGTGGAGTCTTGAGAATGGCTGGACAGGACCCAAAGAGGTTTATTTTAGTTTCATAGTGATTCAAGTGATATCATAAAAACAATTTGCTCTTCTGAGAATGAGAAGTACATTTCAGAAATTCAGAATGTCTTAATAGGATTTTCCTAATTACTTGTAAAACTAAACAAGTGTTGAAAACGAGTAAGTGATTATGTTATTTTATAAAACAAAAAAAGGGGGTATCAAGTTTTTAAAATTTATTCTTATTCAGAATTTCTGGAGAATATACTCTTGACTTTTGATAATGTAATGTTGATTAATATTTCTATACTTTAAAATTGTACACACATAAAATTATAATTTTTCATCTGACTATAGTTGTGTATTTGAGTTTATAGTAGGTCCACCTGATAGAGTAGATCCACTTTTCATAGGCTTTCTTAAATCAGGATAACCATTTATTTAGAGTGTTGTATAATTTTAAATTCCAACTCAGAAGACTTCCTTTTTTTTTAGTCATTACTATTGGTAAAGTATAGCCAGAGAATTGGCTTAATGTATACATGCCTTGGATAATTTAAAAGGAAGACAATAACTCATCATTAATAAAGTAAATAATGTGTTCATATATGGATACCATTTGTAATACCGTCCAAGAAAATACACTGTTCGTGATTTTATAACTTGATGAAAGGACTGTTTTCATCAAGGACTGTTTTTCACACAATCTGCTACTATTTTTTTTCCCCCAATTACAGGAAATTGGATCGACTCGAAAAGAAAAAAAAGAAAAAGAAGAAAGATAGAAAAAAGAAAAAGCTTCAAAAGAGCAGAAGTAAACACAAAAAACATAAAAACAAGTCATCTTCCTCCTCTTCTTCTTCCTCATCCTCCTCCTCCTCCTCCTCTACTGAGACTTCAGAAAGCAGTAGTGACAGTGAGAGTGACAATAAAGAAAAAAAGATGGAAAAGAAGAAAAGAAAGAAAAACAAGTGTTCAGGGCGGAACAGTGATTCTGACGTGAAGGACAAGCCTAAGAAGAGAAAACTTTCACTTTCTAGCAGTCACAATAACAAGGAAAAAGCCAAGGAAAAGCCCGGGTTCTTAAAACTCTCTTTAAAACTAGAGAGTTCTGCTGAGAATAGCAAATGGAGCCATTCTGATTCTGACAGAAAGTCCAGAAACCATCATCTCAGCCCACAGAAGAGAGG
>CAUYQG010226027.1:0-24387 GCA_963574415.1 Tarsius wallacei
GGCCCCCCCTTGGGGGGCGGGTTGTGACCCACAAACAAAAAAAAAAAAAAAAAAAAAAAAAAAAAACTAACCAAATTATGAAGAATTAAATCAATGTACAAGTATAAGGGCAAGCCTCAGGGCATAGTTTCTTAGAATTACTCTTCAGCTTTACCAAAGTGATTTCACAGGGTCATGGTCTTAAGAACATGTCTTCAGTCACGTTAGCATCTATTGCCAGATCCCTTCAAAACAAAATGTCAGAAGAATGATCATTGCTATGGGTAAAGCTCCTAAATAAAGAATAAAATTCTCTGTAAATGTCACCCAAAATAATAATATATATGTTTACTCAAATAATGCCATCTGGAGATAGAAAGTTTCAAGCATAAGATTAGTCAGGATAAAAATCCTCCAAGCAATTCTTTAGGAGAAGAAAAAGTAGTGAGTATTTGAGCCAGGGCAATTCTCTCCAGAAAATGCTGTCAGAAAATATCTATGGAGAGGATCCAACTCCAGGCAGTTCCCTGGCAAGCACTATCCGAAGGAAGAAAATCTTTAGAGAAAGATAGCCAAGACGAACTGTCTTAGGAATGAGGAGCAGTTTGGAGCAAGGTTGAGCTAACACTGAGCTCATAATGCCATATGCCTGCAACCCATCAGGAAAAAATGTTCTGCATTTTCTCTCCTATAGACATTGCCTCTCCTGAGTAAGTTCCATTATCTCAACTAATCTCTTTTCAGGAAAAACAGTTAAGTATCCCCACAGATGTTATCTGGAAGTTCAAACTCTGTAGTCAGTGTTACCCAGGCTAAGGCTTTAAAGGAAATCTTCCTTCGGTATCCCTCCGCTTCAAATTTAACTTGTTTACCTTTAGTGGTTTAAAAAATAATCTTTAAAAAGTTTCCACAAAGATAACTCCAGACTAAGATACCGCAACATCAAAGGATGAGGCCAGACTGATCCAAGGTTGATTTCCAAAGACTTTCTTTGAAAAATGAAGTTCCCAAAGTGTTTCTGCCTTCAAGGACAAGACAGCAGCTGAGAGGGGATGTTTACCAAGTTATGTTTCCAAGAGGTGAACGCTGGAAGTGAAGCCAGTGAGCACAAAGGACTGAGAAAGGATAAAAGAATTTAGCCACAGTTCACAAGGAAGTTTGACGTAAGAGACAAGTTCCCTGAGGCTGTTAGTCAAATTAAGTTGCTTTGCTCCCAATCTGAGCCAAATTTCTTGAAAGTAGTTATTTTATTTGTAGCTACAATTTCTCCACTATAGAGAAGTGATATTTCCTAGACATGAAGAAAGATGGCAAGATTATCTATGGAGCTACTTTTCAACAGATGATCAATGAAAAGTATAACAAAATGTTAGGTCTCAAGACGCATCAAATACTTCAGAAATTCTAGAAGAGAAAGTGTGTGACTGTATGGCTATCTAATGGATAAATGAGAAGGACATAGCCTTTTAGGTCGATGAAGAACTGACACACAAAACAAAACAAAGTATCAATGACATGGTTTCTACTTGATTTTCCCCTCAAGTAAGTTGTTATTTAATTGGACGACATCATAATGTAATGATTTACAGCAAGAACATTGGCCGCCACAATACCTAGGTGCAAATCTATGCCCTGGCACTTACTAGCCGGCTAGCCATGGGCAAATTACCTAAACTCTCTGTGACCCAGCTGTCTGTCTCCCCTACAACTGGAATAGTAGTGGCTTTACTGTGTAGAGTTGCTTTGAAGTTTCCATGAGGCAGTATGTATACGTGCTCAATAAACAGTAGCTATTTTCCTTGTTAGGGTTAGGGCTAGGTTTAGGGTCAGCATTGGCCTCTGGAAATGATTACATTAAGTGTGATTACCAATATTTTAGTGGTTTTATTCCACCTAATAGTCAGATTCTTCCCTATATTGTTTCTGCCATCCCTAGTGAATATTTCATGTGAGCTCACACACAACACCTTACAGTGCCTTCCCACTCAGTGAGTTTATTCCCCAGAGCTCTGCTCTCTGAAGGTGCCTGCCACCAAACAGGCAGTGACTGACCCCAGCTCCACTGACACTGCTCTGTGGCTCTAGGGCATTGTGGTAGAAGTAGGAAAAAGAACCTCTTGCTATCTTGTGCCACCCATTTTCACCTGCCCCTCGTCTAACAGAATTATCTTGGAAAAGAGCTCTTGCAGCTTCTATCTGTAGCCCCTCTGCTCCTGGGATCTGGAGATGGGAGGTTATAATGGTACAAAAGAAGTAAGGGACAAGGAAAGGAAGGGCTTTCTAATTTATCAAGGTGACTCAACAAAATATGTTAATAATAATGAAACATCCAAAACAATCAGAACATCCACCATTAGGAGGAATGTAGTACGGCTAAGTAATCATACACTTTTTGTGCGTATATGTGTATGAGTGTGTGTACATGTATGTGTGAGAGACAGAGAGAGAGAGAGAGAGAGAGAGAGAGAGAGAGAGAGAATGGCAGTGGGAGAAAGAAGAGAGGTTGGGTTCTCCTACCGTATTCAAAACTATTTTTTTAGACTCGGCATCTACACAAGTAGAAAGATAGTTTGTCTTCCTTTTAGTATCTTTTTAGCCTGCCTAAGTAGTGCTCTTTGAGTACCAAGTACCCAAGGGAAAAGGAAAGGACAGGCATAATTGGAGATTGCTGGGACCAACGTTGACTGTTCCTCCTCACCACCAGGGAGCAATGTCAGAGATGAGGGGCAGATGTGCAGGGGGAGGAGCTCCAGATGTAGTTAACTTCACCAAGCCTGCCTGCTCACCCTCCCCTAAGGGTTTCTTTTTATATAACTAGAAGAATGAACTCCAGAATCTTGGAATATTCTACCCTGGGTTCTAATCTACTTAGCATCTGAACTTTTCTCAAAGCAAAAATTTGGACATTTCCCAAAACAACTTCACAGAACAAAAGCAAAAACACATAAACATGGACTGATAACAATTTTGAGAACTGATTACAAAAAGAGTACTTTGATTTGGTACAGACATACCTCGGAGATACTGCGGGTTTGGTTCCAGGTCACTGCGATGAAACAAACATGGCAATGAAGTTAGTCACACGCATTTTTTTTTGTTTGTTTCTCAGTGCGTATAAAAATTATGTTTACACTGTGCTGTCATCTATTAAGTATACAATAGCATTATATCTTTACAAAAATGTATATTCCTTGGTTTAAAAATACTTTATTGCTAAAAAATGTTAACAACCAACTGAGCCTTCAGTGAGTCTATTATTTTGCTGATGGAAAGTCTTGTCTCATTGTTGATGGCTGCTGACTGATCAGGGTGGTGATCAGCTGAAGACTGTGACAATTTCTTTTTTTTTTATTTTATTATATATTTTTTATTTTAAAGTTGTGGGGTACAGTTAAGGGTGACAATTTCTTAAAACAGCAATGAAGTTTGCCACATAAATTGACTCTTCCATTCATGAAAGCTTTCTCTGTAGCATGTGATGCTGTTGGACAGCATTTCATCACAGTAGAATTCCTTTCAAAATTTCTCTCAAACCCTGCCACTTGTTTTTCAAAACTATGCTTGTGGAATAGTCTAAATCCTTTGTTGTCAGTTCAACAATATTCACGATATTCATGAATCATGAATGTTCTTAATGGCATCTAGAATAGTGAATTATTTCCAGAAGGTTTCAATTTACTTTGCCCAGGTTCATCAGAGGAATCACTATTTATGAAAGCTATAGCCTTACAAAAATGTATTTTTTTTTTTCTTTGAGTAGAAGTCTCACTCTGTCGCCCAGGCCAGAGTGCAGTGGCACACTCACTGCCACCGCAGCCCCAAACTGCTGGACTCAGGTGATCCTTCTGCATCAACCTTCCAAGTAGCTGGAACCACAGGCATGCACCACCACACCCCGCTAATTTTTAAAATTTATTGTAGAGACAAGGTCTCACCAAGTTTTCCAGGCTGGTCTCAAACCCCCGGACTCAGGCAATCCTCTCGCCTCCGCCTCCCAAAGTGTTGGGATTACAGGCATGAGCCACTGCACCTGACACAAAATGTATTTCTTAATAAGTGTTGAAAGTCAAAAGTATTCCTGCTGGTCTCGGTGGTTCAGCCTGTAATCCCAGCACTCTGGGAGGGCCGAGGTGAGTGGATTGCCTGAGCCTGTGGGTTTAAGACCTGCCCAGGCAACTTGGCAAGACCTCGTCTCTACAATAAATCAAAAATTAGCCAGGCATGGTAGTGCGCACCCGTAGTTGCAGTTACTTGGAAGGCTGAGGCGGGAGGATCACCTGAGTCCAGCAGGTCGAGGCTGCGGTGGCCGGGAGCATGCCACTTGCACTCTAGTCTGGGTGATGTTGTGCATGAAAATAACATTAATCTCTCTGTACATTTTCTTTTCTTTTTGAGTTGAAATCTCACTCTGTCGCCCAGGCTGGAATGCAGGGGCACGCTTTTGACCACAGCAGTCTCAACCTGCTGGGCTCAGGCGATCCTTCCACCTCAGCTTCCAAGTAGCTGGATCTACAGACATACACCACCACACTTGGCTAATTTTGCTTATGATTTATTGTAGAGATGAGGTCTCACCATGTTGCCCAGGCTGGTTTTGAACCTGTGGGCTCAGGCGATCCACTCACCTCCACCTCCCAAAGTGCCTGGATTACAGGCGTGAGCCACCATGCCCGCCTTCCCTATACATTTTCATCAGAGCTCTTGGGTGACCAGGTACATTGTCAATTTGTCTGAGCATAGATCTCAACCGGGGGGTTAAATATTCATTAGACCATGCTATAAACAGATATGCTGTCATCCAGACTCTGATAGAGCACAAGAAGAGTATATCTAGCATAATTCTTAAGTGCCCTAGGATTTTTAGAATGGTTAATGAGCCTTGGCTTCAACTTAAAGTCACCAGCTGCATTAGCCCCAGACAAGAGTCAGCCTATCCTTTGAAGCTTTGAAGCCAGGCACTGACTTCTCCTCTTTCGCTATGAAAGCCCTAGATAGAATCTTCTTTCAATAGGAGGAGGTTCTACACTGAAAATCTGTTGTTCAGTGTAGCCACCTTCATCAATGAGCTTAGTTAGATCTTGGGTTATCCTGCTGTACCTTCCATCAGCCCTCACTGTTTTACTTTGCACTTCTGTGTTTTGGAAAAAGCGTCTTTCCTTAAATTATATGAACCATCCTCTCTAGTTTCCAACGTTTCTCCTGCAGCTTCGTCACTACATTCTCACACTTCATATAATTGAAGAGAGTTAGGGCTTTGCTCTGGATTAGGCTTTGGCCTAAGGGAATGTGGTGGCTGGTTTGATCTTCTAGCCAGACCACTAAACATTTCTTCACATCAGCAATAAGGCTGTTTCATTTTCTTATCACTTGTGTGGTCATTTGTGAGTTACATTTTAATTTCCTTCAAGAACTTTTCCTTTGCATTCACCACTTGGTTAACTGTTTGGCTCAAGAGGCCTAGTTTTTGACTTGTCACGGCTTTCGACATACTCTCTTCACTAAGTTTAATCATTCCCAGTTTTTGATTTAAAGTGATAGGCATGTGACTCTTCCTTTCATTTGAGCACTTAGAAGCCATGGTAGGGTTATTAACTGGCCTAATTTAAATGTTGTTGTGTCTTAGGAATAGGGAGCCTGAGAGAAGAAGGAGAAAGATGGGGGAATGGTTGGTTAATGGAGCAATCAGAACACACACATTATAGATTAAGCTTACCATCTTCTGTGGGCATGGTTTGTGGTACACCAAAACAATTAAGAAGTAACATCAAGCTCACTGATTATAGATCACTATAACAGATAAACTAATAATGAAAAAGTCTGAAATATTGTGAGAAATACCTAAATATGACACAGAGACACAAAGTGAGCATATGCTGCTGAAAAATGGCACTAATAGACTTGCACAGCCAGGGTTGCCACAAATCTTTAACAGTTAAAAAAAAAAAAAGCAGCCAGGTGTGGTGGGTCACACCTGTAATACCAGCATTTTGGGAGGCCCAGGTGAGAGGACTGCTGAGCCCAGAGGTTTCAGACCAGCCTGGGCAACTTGGCAAGACCTCATCTCTATAATAAATCAAAAAATTAGCAGGGCATGGTGGCATGCACCGGTGGTTCCAGCTACTTGGAAGGCTGAGGCAGAAGAAACACCTGAGCCCAGCAGATCGAGGCTGCAGTGGCCAGGAGAGTGCCACTGCACTCCAGCCTGGGCAACAGAGACTCCAGTTCAAAACAACAACAACAACAAAAACTATAATATATGCTAAGCCCAATAAAGCAAGGTGCAATAAAACAAAGTATGCCTGTACTTAATTTTTTATGTATTTCAGATAAATAGGTACATAAAATAAAAGATTACCAGGATTCATCATGGAAACATTCCACTATGGCTATTATGCAGGCATTAAAAGTAATAACATAGAAAGCATTGAAATGACAAATGTATTATCTCACAGTGAATGTGTGTGTGCCTGTGGGTGTGTCTATCCATAAAGAACTGTCTGGAAAGATGGTTATTTCAGTGGTAGGATTCCTACTGAGTTTGTTTTTTGTTTTGTTTTGTTTTGAGTCAAGTCTCATTCTGTTGCCCAAGCTGGAGTACAGTGGCACCATCATGGTTCACCGCAGTCTCAACCTCCTGGGCTCAGGTAATTCTTTCACCTCAGCTTCCTGAGTAGCTGGGACTACAGACACATGTCACCATATCCAGCTATTTTATTTTATTTTTGTAGAGACAAGATCTTGCTATGTTGCTCAGAATAGTCTTGAACTCCTGATCTCAAGCAATCCTCTTGCCTCAGCCTCCCAAAGTGCTGGGATTATAGGTGTGAGTCACCAGGCCCAGCCTTGAATTTATGTTTTGTAATGCTTCTCTGTATCACTTAAAGTTCTTTACAAAAATCTTTATATAACCAAAAAGAAATAAAGATGTTTTTCATTTGAGGAAAATGAAATTTAAGTAAAATTTATCATATGAGTATGGGCCACTCAATTTCTTCATTTTCAGAAATGTGAAATGTATGTTTGCAACTCTGGCTTTTGTTGTGACTGTCAGATGGGCTGCTTGATGCCCATCTAACAGTCTTTTTGTTTCAGTAAGATCCTTTTATGCCAACCTTCAGGACAGGAGAGTAATTAAATGAACTCTGGTTATTTTCTCCACCTGTCCTCCCTCTAGGAGGAACACTGCCCTCTCTGCTTATTGAGATTGTTAAGCGCCTGCTAGTCTTGGGGGTCACATTTCCTCGACTGGGCAGAGTAAATGTATTCAATGGGTCACATTTTGGGTCTTTTTTCCCCCTTGGTCTCTTGAACCTGTTGGTATCTGTCAGAGGTTCACATTTTGTGACTTTTCTAGCTGCAGTTTGGTGGGAAAGTCAGTCCCCTGGAGGGAGATGAGAAACATTGCCACATTTTTCAGTGTAGCTGATTATCTATCTGAATATAATCAAATAAACTATTACTCTACTAAAATACAAGAAGGAGAACTCACTGAAACCATTCTCATCATAAAATTGCGCTCCAGATCATCATTGTAGTGGCCATTATCCATTGCTCATGTTTATATTATGATCCCTACCATAATGGCCATTAGCTAAATACTTCTGGCATTTGCCTACCAGCCATAGTCATTCAGGCATCTCAAACTCAGGAAGCCAGTCTCTGGTTATCCCACACATGGACAGCCACTCCCAATTTCCACTAATACCTGTGACACTTAAAAGAGCTACTTTATAAAAAGCACAGAGAGGAGTGTGCTCAGGACAGGAAATCCCCAGCGCCATCAGCTGCTGCTGCTGATGTCTTCTTGTTGTGCTAGACCCATGTAATTTTATTGTATTGTATTGTATTTATTTTGCCAGGGAAGAAACCTTTTTTTGGGTGATATCAGCCAAGGAGAATGGGAGATTCATTCTCTAAACCCATCCTACTAAGGTTAGGGGCTTATATAGTGGGACAGGAATGTAGGAAATAGGAACTAGGGAGGGGTAAGAAAGAAGAGAGCCGGGCTGGGTGGCTCAGCCCGTAATCCCGCGCTTTGGGAAGCTGAGGTGAGTGGATTGCCTGAGCCCGCGGGTTCGAGACCCACCTGGGCAACTTGGCGAGACCTCATCTCTACAATAAATAAAAAAATCAGCCAGGCATGGTAGCGCGCACCTGTAATTCCGGCTACTCAGAAGGCTGAGGCGGAAGGGTTTTCGGAGCCCAGCAGGTCGAGGCTGTGGTGGCCAGGAGCGGCCACTGCACTCCAGTCTGGGTGACAGAGTGAGACTTCAACTCAAAAAAAAAAAAAAGAAAGAAGAGTTGGTAAACAGGAGGGATCTGGCATCTCACCGTTGGGATGTGGTGATCTGGTGAGTTCCATTCTCTTGATACTGAAATTGACCTTCCTGACAAAGATCGAAACTTTGTCTTATCTGAGTTCCTTTCTCAGGAAACCAGCCCTCAAGCATATAGTATTAAGAGACCTATGTAATTTTAAACCTGCAGTTGTTAACTGTCATGGGCCGGTTCTCTACCACCGGAAGCCCCAGCTGCTTTTCCTCCCACTGCCTTGTGGTGGCACCAGCACTTCACAAACTTTCATCTGAAATGACTAGTTTGTTTTTTAAATTGACAAATAAAAATTTTAAATATTTATCAAGGAAAACATATTTAATGAACATATGCATTACACCACATACTTATCATTTTATGTGGCATGCACACTTAAAAATCTACTGTTAGCGATTTCCAAGTATAGAATACAATGTTATTGACTATAGTTGTTCGCCATGTTGTACAAGAGATTTTTTTGAACTCATTCTTTCAATCTACCTGAAATTTTGCATCCTTTAACCAACATCTCCCCAACCACCATCCTCACCCCAACCCCCGGTAACCAGTCTCTGAAATATATTGTTACCACATGCAGAAGATTGAAATAGGACCCCTACCTATCACAATACACAAAAAAATCAACTCTTAATGGATCAAAGACCTAAATGTAAAACCTCAAACTATAAGAACCTAGAAAAAATGCAGGAGACACCCTCGTGGAAATTAAAACTGGCAACCAATTCTTGATCAAAACTTCAAGTGCCCATGCCATAAGAGATAAGATAAGATGGCGAACGACTATAGTCAATAGGACCTCATCAAACTGAAAAGCTTCTGCAAAGCAAAAGAGAACAAGGAGACAGCCCACAGAACGGGAAAAAATATTTGCCTTCTGTATATCTGACAAAGGCCTAACATGCAGGATCTATAAGGAACTCAAATGTACGGAAAAGAAAAAAACGAACAGCCCCATTACAAAGTGGGCAAAAGATATGAATAGGCACTTCTCAAAAGAAGACATATGAGCAGCCAACAAATACATGAAAAAACACTCAGCCTCATTAGTCATCAAAGAAATGCAAATTAAAACCACATTGAGATACCACCTAACTCCTGTAAGAATGGCCATCATTAAGAAAACAAACAACAACAGATGCTGGCAAGGATATGGAGAAAAATAGGAATATTTCTACACTGCTAGTGGAAATGCAAACTACTTCAACCTCTATAAAAAACTGTGGCGATTTCTAAAAGAGCTAGACATTGACCTTCCATATGACCCAGCAAACCCCCTACTGGGAATATACCTGGAGAAACTCAAATCATTCTACGAGAAAGTCACCTGCACACACATGTGCATTGCAGCACTATTCACAATAGCAAAAACATAGAACCAACCATGCTGCCCCTTGAAACTAGACTAGATTTTTAAAAAGCAGTACATATACACAAAGGAATATTATGCAGTAATAAAGAAGGACAAACCCATGGCCTTCACAGCAACTTGGATGGATTTAGAGTCTATCATACTCAGTTATCTATCACAGAAACAAAGAACAGAGTACCACAAGTTCTCACTTATAAGTGAATGATTTACCATATTACTGTAAGACAGGGATTGGCAGTAGCAGGACACTGCCAGGATGGGCGGGGTGGGGGACGGACACACAACATCAATAAGGGTAACTGATCTCAAACCAGGCAGATTGGGGACCAAAGGGAGACCCAAACTTTACCTGTACGATGACCACTTGTATACATAATCCTGAATTGTACTCTACATCTTTAAAATAAAAATAATAAATTTTAAAAAAGAAATATATTGTTATTAATTTCAGGAGGCCTCAAAGAATTCTGAGGTCAGGTCTATGTGTCTGCATGTACAAAGAGTCATCCTAGACAATAGGATCTTCCATGAACTATAGAAATGTTTCCTTTTTGTGTTTCTTTTCATGGAGGTTTACTTAGCCCTTGATTTTGTGTAAAAAACAACAACAAAAAAAAACCCTGCTTTGGCCTCTATATTTCTCAATAATTATGCTAAGAAAGTATACGTAAGCCAAGGGGCAATTTGAAAATAATGATGGTTATTTATTAAGCAACTACTGGGTACAGACATCCAACTGGAGTTATGAAATAACTGAAAAGAGGAATAAACAATTGAGCTGCCAGGTGCGGGGCCTCATACCTGTAATCCCAGCACTTTGGGAGCCTGAGACGAGAGGATTGCCTGAGCCTAGGGGTTCAAGACAAGCTTGGGCAACTTGTCTTTTAAAAAATTAGTTAGGCATGGTGGCACATACCTGTGGTTCCAGCTACTTGGAAGGCTGAGGTGGAAGGATTGCCTGAGCCCAGCAGATCAAGGATGTGGTAGCCATGAGCATGCTACTGCACTCCAGCCTGGGCAACAGAGTGAGACTCCAACTCAAACAAAAAAAATTGTGCAAATAAATTTAAAATATTGTATGAAAATAAGTCCAAAGAATGGTAATTACTATGAAGGAAATAAAGCATTACAGGGAAAACCACATTATTTAGGTCTATAATTCGTTTTGAGTTTACTTTTTGAAAGTGCAAAGTATGTATCTAGGTCCATTTTTTTACGTATGTGCATCCAGTTGTTCAGCACTATTTGTTGAAAAGGTCTTCCTTTCTCCAGTGAATTGCTTTTGTGCATTTGTCAAAGATCAGTTGACTATATCTGTGTGTCTATTTCTGCACTCTCTCTTCTGTTCCATTGATCTATGTAGCTATCTTGCCAATACCACGCTGTCTTGATTACTTTAGCTTTATAGTAAGTCTTGAAATTGGGTAGTGTGGGTACTTCAACTTTAGTCTTCTTCAATATTGAGTTGGTTATTCTAAGTCTTTTGCCTTTTCATATAAACTTTAGAATAAATTTGTTGAGGTCTACAATATAACTTGCTGGGATTTTGATTGGGATTGCATTGAATCTATAGTTCAAATTGGGAAGAATTAGCATTTTAACAATATTGAATCTTTCAATTCATGAGCATGGAATAACTCTCCATTTATTTAAATCATCTTGGATTTAGTTCATCAGTGTTTTTCAGTTTTCCACACATAGATACTATATATATTTTGTTAGATTTTTATACTTACGCATTTTTGATGCAATTATAAATGGTAGTTTTTTTAAGTTTAACATTTGTACATGACTGGTATATGGAAAAACTATAAACTTTTGTATATTCACCTTGCTATACTCACTTATTAGTTCTAGGAGTTTTTCTGTAGATTATTTGAGATTATTATTATTATTTTTTTTTTTTTTGAGTTGGAGTCTCACTCTGTCGTCCAGACTGGCCACCGCAGCCTCGACCTGCTGGGCTCCGGCGATCCTTCCGCCTCAGCCTTCCAAGTAGCCGGAACTACAGGCGCGCGCTACCACACCTGGCCAATTTTTTAATTTATTGTAGAGATGAGGTCTCGGCAAGTTGCCTGGGTGGGTCTCGAACCCACGGGCTTAGGCAATCCACTCGCCTCAGCCTCCCAAAGTGCGGGATTACAGGCTGAGCCACCAAGCCCGGCTGAGATTATTTTTTTCATAGGCAATCATGTCAACTGCAAATAAAGACAGTTTTGTCTCTTCAATTCAAATATACAGACGTTTGAATTATTTTCCTTGCTTATTGCTCTAGGTAAGACTCTCAGTATGACGTTGAACAGGAGAGATGAAAAGGACATCTTGCCTTGTTTCAGATCTTAGAAGGAAAATATTCATTCTATTTGCTACTTTTTTGTTGAGGATTTTTGTGTCTATGTTCATGAGAAATTTTGGTCTGTAGTTCTCCTTTCTTGTAATGTCTTTATTTGGTTTTGGTATTAAGATAATGCTGGCCTCATAGAATGAGTCAGGATGTCTTCCTTCTGTTTCTGTCTTTTAGAAGACATTGTGGATAATTAGTGGATAATAATTATTTCTTCCTTAAATGTTTTGTAGAGTTTACCAGTGAAACCATCTGGCACCAATGCTTTGTTATTTGAAAGGTTATTAATTATTTATTCCATTTCTTCAATAGATAAAGAGTTTTAAGTTATCTGTTGCTTTTTGTGTGAACTTTGGTAGTTTGTGTCTTTCAAGGAATTTAGTCCATTTTATTTAAATTAACAAATTTGTGGGCATAGAGTTATCATAATACTTCTTTATTATCCTTTGAATATCCATGAGATAGATCTTCATTTCTGATATTGGTAATTTGTATTATCTCTCCTTTTCTCTTGGTCAGCCTAACTCTGGGTTTATAAATTGTGATTCCCCCCACCCCCAAAGAACCAGTCAGATAAATTGATAGATTTCCTCTATAATATTTCTGTTTCCAATTTCATTGACTTTTCTCTCTAATTTTAGTTATTTATTTTCTTCTGTTTGTTTTTAGGTTTAAATTGCTTTTCTTTCTGTAGCTTCCAAAGGTAGAAATTTAGATTATTGAATTTAGATCTTTTTTCTTTACTGCTATTCATTTAATGTTATAAATTTTCTTCTAAGCACTCTTTTGGCTGTATTCCCCAAATTTTCATATATTATATTTTCATTTTCATTTAACTCAAAATATTTTAAAATTTATTTTGAAACATCCTTTGGCTCATAGGTTATTTAGAAATGCATTATTGAGTTTCCAGGTATTTAAGGATTTCCAGGTATTTAAGGATGTTGTTGATTTTTTGTTTAATTATATTGTCATCTGAGAACACATTTGGAATGATTTCTATTTTTTTAAAACTTGGCAGACCAGGTGTGGTAGTTCAATCCTGTAATCCCAGCACTTTGGGAGGCTGAGGTGAGACGATTGCCTGAGTCCAGTGGTTCAAGACTAGCTTGGTAACTTGGTGAGACCTCGTCTCTACAATAAGTAAAAACATTAGCTGGACATGGTGGCACATGCCTGTAGTTCCAGTTACTTGGAAGGCTGAGGCAGAAGGATCACCTGAGCCCAGCAGATCGAGACTGCGGTGTCCCTGAGCATGCCGCTGCACTCCAGCCTGGGCAACAGAGTGAGACTCCAACCCCAAAAAACCTGCCAAAACTTGGTGTGTTTTGTTGCCCAGAACGTGGTCTATCTTGGTGATTGCTCCATGTGAGTTTGAAAAGAATGTGTACTCTTCTGTTTGGGGGAAAAGTATTCTGTAAATGTCAGTGAAATCCTGTTAGTAGACAGTGCTGCTTCAGTCATTATATCCTGAGTTTCTGCCTATTTAGTACATACATTAGTGACATTACTGACAGAGAGACGTTGAAGTCCCCACTATAGGTTTAACTATTTCTCTTTTCAATTCTGTCAGTTGTTATTCATCCTACTTGGTGCTCTCTGAGCTTCCTGAATCTGTGGTTTTTCTGCCTGTCTTTAATTCTGGAAAGTTCTCAACTATTGAAGGTATTTTTCATTTTGTTTTTTTTTTAAGAGGTTTTTATTTGTAGCATTTTTCATTTGCTTATTTCTAGAATTTCCATCTCTCTGCTTACATTACCCATCAGTTCTTTTTTTTTTTTTTGAGCTGGAGTCTCACTCTGTTGCCCAGAGTGGAGTACTCCCGGCCACCCCAGCCTCGACCTGCTGGGCTCCCGCAATCCTTCCGCTCAGTCTTCCAAGTAGCTGGAACTACAGACGTGCGCTACCACATCCGGCTAATTTTTAAATTTATTGTAGAGATGAGGTCTCGCCAAGTTGCCCAGGCGGGTCTCGAACCCACGGACTCAGGCAGTCCACTCACCTCAGCCTCCCAAAGCATGGGATTACAGGCTGAGCCACCGAGCCCGGCTACCCATCAGTTCTTACATGTTGTCTACTTTTTCCATTAGCGCCCTTAGTACATTAACCATAGTTATATTAAATTTGCTGTCTAATAATTCTAATATCTATGTCACCTCTGAATCTGGTTCTGATGCTGTCTCTGTGTTTTTAGACTGTGTTTTTCTTGTCTTTTGGCGTGTCTTGTAATTTTTTTGGTACAAAGTCAGACATGTTGTACTAGATAATAGGAACTAAGGTAAACAGGAATTTAATGTGAGAATTTATGGTAATTTCAGCAGAAGTTGGTGTGTTTAATGTTTGCTGTACCTATAGAGGCTTCAAATTCCTCTAGTGTCCTTGTTTTAGTCTCTCGTTTTGACTTTGGGCTTCTTGGCATACTCCTCCTCAGAGAGAATCTGTGACTTTCAACTGCAATCCTGTTAAGATACTGAAGACTTGTTAGTATAGGGTTAAAGTAGGGGAAGGGAGCATTCTATAATCTTTCAATTGAATCTCAGGTTTTAGTAGGCTTGTGTCTTGGGGTGGACCTTCACAAGTGTTTCTCTTTTGGTATAGCTATCCCCCACACATTCATACTCCCTTCTCTGGCTGCAGCACACCTAGCCTATTTTTCTGAAGCCCTATTTCCTGTTAATTATGTTTTTTCCCCTTATTTGAGACAGGAAGGCAAGAGGAAACTAAAGTAAGAGGAACTGAGCCCGGCTACCCATCAGTAGGTAAGAGGAATGTTGTGTTCCCAGCTGAGATAACCCTCTGGCAAAATGAGAGTAGGCCTCTGTTATGGAAAATGCTCTGGGCATATTTCACAGGGATTACTCTTCCCTTTCACTGCCTGAGCCACTAAACCATGAGGGAAACTTTCTCAGGTTTTCACCAGGAGATCCTGGTGTGGTTCTTGTGGGTAAAGATCATGAAATTGTGGGGACAACGCTATGACTGTAGCCCTCAGAGATTCTCCTTCTCACACTAGTTCACACTCTACCTGAAGCAACTTTTCAGATTACTACAAATGCTCCTCAATTTATGATGGAGTTATGTCCAATAAACCTATCGTAAGTTGAAAAAGCATTTAATGCACCTAACCTACCAAACATCATAGCTTAGCCTAGACTAAAGTGAATGTGCTCAGAACACTCACATTATGTTAGCCTAGAGTCATAAGAGAGCATCATACCACATATTGCCTGGAGTCCCAGCTACTTAGGAGGCTGAGGCAAAAGGATCATCTGAGCCCAGGAGTTCGAGGCTACAGTGAGCCATGACTGTGCCATTGCACTCCAGCCTGGATGACAGTGAGATTTTGACTCAAAGAAATAAAAAATGTGCATGTTTATTGCAGTACTATTCAGAATAGCAAAAACGTGAAACCAACCATGCTGCCCATAGAAAGTAGACTAGATTTTTAAAATGTTGTACATATACACGATGAATATTACACAGCCATAAAGAAGGACAAAATTATGAACTTCGCAGCAACTTGGATGGATTTTTAAAGACTGTAATATTTAGTGATCTATCACAAAAACAAAGAACTGAGTACCACATGTTCTCACTCATAAGCAGAACCTGAACAATTATCATAATACTATAAGAAAGGGATTAACAGTAGTGGGAAACTGCCAGAGGAGACAGCAGGGAGTGGGGGGCACACTTCATCAATAAGGACACCTGATCTCAAATCAGGTGATGTGGGGACCAAAGTGAGGCCCAAACTTCACCTGTACAATGACCATTTGTATACCTAACCCTGAATTGTACACCATGTCTTTTTTTTTTTTTGAGTTGGAGTCTTACTCTGTCGCCCAGACTGGAGCACAGTGGCCGCTCCTGGCCACTGCAGCCTCGACCTGCTGGGCTCCGGCGATCCTTCCGCCTCAGTCTTCTAAGTAGCTGGCACACCCAGCTAATTTTTTGATTTATTGTAGAGATGAGGTCTCGCCAAGTTGCCCAGGCAGGTCTCGAACCCATGGGCTCAGGTAATCCACTCACCTCAGCCTCCCAAAGAGTGGGATTATAGGCTGAGCCACCGAGCCTGGCTCACCATGTCTTTAAAATAAAATTTTTTTAAAAAACATATTTAAAAAAGAGAAAAGGTGAAAGACAACAATAAAAATAAATAAATAAATAAAAGAGAATAGCAATGTTTTCCTTACAGAACTGAAGTGAAGATTACCTGAGATAATATATGTAAAGCACTCAGCACCGTGCTACTAGACATATAATGAGTATGTGAACATGTGGTCATTGGTAGTTATAATCTTTACTATTATAACAATTAAGTTAACACATAACCATTGAGTATCTAAGTACTGAGTACCAAGCATGAGGCAGGTACTATGCTTGGTTCTGTACATGAAAGAGAAATGGGTCTAATATAAACCCTGCCCTAAAGGAACTTCTACTCCAATAAAGGAGCAAATAATTCATAAAATAATAATCATACAAAGCGGGCTGAAGTCATGCCCCAGGAGAAGAACCACAAGTACTAAGAGAATCCAAGGCAGAGACATTTATTGTGGATGTAGGAAAGGAGAATTGGCCTAGACTTTTGAATCTAACACAGGCCAGAGATGGAGGGGCAGAGGTCAAGTTTGTGGACTCTCTTTTTGAAGCCTTTTCTGAAGGATGCAGAGGGGAGACAACTCCACCACTCAGAGTTCCATTTACTGGGTAAGCTGGAACATAGCCTACATCTACCAGGAGGCCCATTCAATATCCCTGAGAGAGCCTTTTGTAAATGGTGTACTCGTCTTCTCCAAGGCTTGCAGTGGCCAACAAGCTGGGTCATAAAGGTATCCCGTTGAAGTCTCATAGACTTCCTGTGAAAAGAGAAACTGTGGAATCTGCTCAGAGAACTTTCCAGTGTACCCAGAGAGAGCCAAAGCAACTGCCTCAGGTCCTGGAGCCTCCTGCACTCCATGACCACCCCTGAGGGCACATTCGGGAAAATCTATCGGTAGCAGTTTCCTTACAGTTACATGATCATCCAGAGAAGTACAAATCAATCTCCAGTACAGATAGATGCTTTCCTGTAGGAAGGGTCAGCAAAGGCTTCAAAAAGAGGATGGCATTGAGCTGGGCCTTGGTGGGATTTGGGGAAAATGCTCTAGGACAGGGAAGAGCAAAGCAAGGCAGGGACAGAGGTTGGAATAACAGACCATGTCTAGATCTGACAAATGACTCTCACACGCTGGATAGTTCTCTCTCTGTTTTTCTTAAAAGAAAACCCAGGTTTAGTGAGATAAATGACTGTTAAAAGTTATAGAGACAAAACTTGTTAGAAGTGTTTTAACCGGCCAGACTCGGTGGCTCAGCCTGTAATCCTAGCACTTTGGGAGGCCGAAGCGAGTGGATTGCCTGAGCCCTCGGGTTTGAGACCAGCTGGGACAACTTGGCGAGACCTTGTCTCTACAATCAGCAAAAAATTAGCCAGGTGTGGTAGTGCGTACCTGTAGTTCTGGCTACTTGTAAGGCTGAGGGGGAAGAATCTCTGGAGCCCAGCAAGTCGATGCTTGGGTGGCCATGAGGGCAGCCTGGGCAATGGAGTGAGACTCCAACTCAGAAAAAAAAAAGGGTGCTTTAACCACTATGCAATGGTAACTTCTAATAAGACATAATAGGAAAAATAGATTAGGGTCAGGGCAGAGGGAACCTTTAATATCTAGCAAAGAGTTTGTGATTCAGTGACACTCCAAGCTTGTAATAAAGTCTCCTTAAGACTGAGCAGAAAGTTGCATACAGACACAAGCCAACAAACAACCCTGATCTGAGATAGCACGGTGTCTCCTGGGAGTGTGACTCCAGATCCAGGACTCGGAAAAGTCTTCCCAGGCACTGGGTGTGTTCACTCTGCCATTCTTTAGCAACACTCTGGGCTTCTGTCATCGTCAAGACCCAAGGTGGCACTTGACTTGTTTCCAGGCCAGTGAAAATGAGCAAATCAGCAGGCTGATGAGGGTATAGGAAAGAAGAAAGTGAGATTAATGAGAATCTAGAACCTCACAGAGCCTCTCCCCGCCGCACTGGCTTTGCTCAGGAGTACCAAAGGACCTTGGGCTTTTCCTGTGTTGAAAAGTTCTCTGAGCTGATTCCACAAATCCGAAGAGGATGGGGAGCTCACCAGAGCAGCTGGAGCTCTATGAGCATCTGACTGCAAGTCAGGTCACCTTAAATAAATAAATGATAACTTTGGACAAGTCTCTGCCATCTGTAAAATAACAGGATGGACCATGTGTTCCTGAAGAACCCTTAGGGTTTTGTTTGTTTAAATTTTTTACTGTGGCAAAAAGAACACATAACATTTGCCAACTTAATTATATTTAAGTGGTTACAGTTCAGTAGTGTTAAGTATGTTCACATTGTTGTGCAACACAGCTCCAGAAGTTTCTCATCTTACAAAACTGAAACTCTGTACTCATTAAACAGTAATTTCCCATTGTGCCCTCCATCCAGCCCCTGGCAACCACCATTCTACTTTCTGTCTGTATGATTTCTGTCTCATTCTGTTACCTAGGCTGGTACAATGGGGTGATCACGGCTCACTGGAACCTCAAACTCCTGGGCACAAGAGATCCTCTTGCCTCAGCCTCCTGAGTAGCTGAGATTACAGGCGAGTACCACCATGTCTGGCTAATCAGTGGACATTTGAGTTGTGACTGGGTGCAATGGCTCACACCTGGAATCCCAGCACTTTTGGAGGCGGAGGCAAGAGGATTGCCTGAGTCCAGGGGTTCAAGATCAGCCTGGGCAACTTGGCAAGAAGCCATCTCTACAATAAATCAAAAAATTAGCCAGGCATGGTGGTGCGCGCCTGTGGTTCCTGCTGCTTGGAAGGCTGAGATGGAAGGATCACCTGAGCCTAGCAGGTAGAGGCTACGGTGGTCTTGAGCATGCCACTGCACTCCTGCCTGGGTGACAGAGTGAGACTCCTACTCAAAAGCAAGAAAGAAAAAGAAATTTGAGTTGTTTCCACCTCTTGACTGTTGTGAATAACACTGCTATGACCATGAGTGTGCAAATATCTCTCCAAGACCTGACTTGGCCCTTCAGGCTTACGATACAGTGAGTTTAGTTGCACATTTTATCACTAGTTATTAACAACACCAATCCTCTTAAGGAGTGAACAAATTAAAATTAACACTTCAGATGCTGCCAGGAAACATTCATTTTAGGAAGTCTGGACACTCAAAGCTAAGATTTTGGCATTCAGCAGAGTCCTAAAGCTGCACCACCAGAAGGAGCTAGAATAATGTTAAACTTGGATCTTGAAGAGAAAGTCCTGGCATTCTGCAGTGTAATTAGGAACTTTAGTCACACCATTATCTAGGAAATCCTTTCAGCAAAGAAAATAGGAATCTATCAATAGAAGTCATTTGCTGGATGAGCCATGTGTTAACTTGTTGGAAAATATGAGAGATTACACGCCAGGTGTGCAAACAGCATGTCATGCATACTGTCCCCCTGGGGATAAACATTTAGAATCCATGCATTCTCCTTTGAAATAAAGGTTTGGCTTTCTTTCCTCAGTAGCATGGTTGAAAGGTCTGGCAGAGGATCAGTCTTGCAGGCATGTTTAGAATCATTGTCACCTGCCCCTTCCTGCACAGTGACTCAGTGGAGTGGCGGGTGATGGTTAAAATGATTAATATTTTAGCATAGGTGTGCCTGCTGATTGAGGTGTAGTTAATCACAGAATCGTCTTTAGAGGAAAATGTAGTAAAAACTTGGGCTTAAACTTTCCTCTCTGGGTTCACTTCCATCTGAATGTCCATCCCAGAGAGGTATGAGAACAGCCAAGCCATCTTCTCAATGACAATCATCAAGTCCTTGCTGCCTGGGAGTTTGGATATAAAAAGCACAGTCTCTGCCCCTGACATCCTAGTGCAGTGGTGGAGGCAGAGAGAGGTAGGCAGTATGCTAACAGAAGTAGGAGCAAACCATGAGCGCCCAGAGGAATGGAACTAACTCAGGTGGAGTGTGAAGAAAAACACTGCACAGATATTTGACTTGGGCATTGAAAGATGAGGAGGAGTCATAAAGAAGGAAAAGCAGAAGGAAGGGTAGTCTAGACTAGGGCAACAGCCTGTGTGCAAAGACACACAGTTGTTTGGAGACGTTTAAGAATGGTGGTATGGCTAAACAGCAGTGGGCACGTGTGGTTGGAACTTGTGAAGATCTCTTAATGAAATGTGAGTGCTCCAGAACAGGGCCACGATACCCCCAGGAATCCTCACTATGAGCTCTGGGTTGATCCGTTCCCATTCCCTTTCCCATTCTTGGTCACCAGGGATACCCACAGTGTCTGACCAGAGAAGCCACAGGGATGAGGGTGGGGAATAGGCGTTGCTTTGCAGGTTATACAAGGCTGTCTTTCATGGCAGCTATCAGGGGGACAGGGACTCTAAATCACAAAAGAGGAGACCATCTCAGGCAAAAGCTTTGAGCTGACGTCTCCTCTGGTGAGGTGGAGGTGAGAACAGAGAATGTCCACCTCTTAGCTCCTTTCTGCAGTAGCACCGTCCACCCCAGCCACTGGCCTGAGGGACACCAACATCCTTGGGTTGCAGAAACAGCATCCGCTGACTCCACAGAGCTCCCTAGGGGTCCTAATAATGTGTTAATGGGGGATGCAGTTGAACACTTATGACATCAGCAAGAAAACAACAGTTAACTTGCCTGGAGGCAAGTCAGTGTATTTCCTCTTCTTTCAGGAATCCCTGGCAGCGCAGGTTTTTGTCTACAGTCAATTATCTACAGTTTGGGAAACAATGCTTCTTTTTTGTCCCAACCAACTCTTCTCTCTGAAATGCATGTCATCACAAAAGGACACCATGAAAAGAGACAAAATCTTAACTGTGTCAGACAAACCTAGGCTCTCTCTGCTGTGCTGTTTCTTCTACACATTTTTAGAACAAAACTGAGTGTCTCTTGGGAGACCCTCTAGTGAATGGAACAGCCTATCTCACTAGACAGGTTTCTCTTTGTCTGGGAACTCTGAGTGTCTCTCCAGCCAGATGATTTTTAAACAGTAATTAATAATTAAGTGAGAGAGAGAGCTAGGAAGAACTCTAGAGAGCTCCCAAAACGTGGCATACAGAGAACATCTTATTTATTAATATTGTAGCTATTTTTAAAAATGGTTTAAAAATGCCAACAACATACAGGTTTATAAAGTGAAGTGAACCTTTCACTCATCTTTTACTCCTGCACCTTCCCCTACCTACAATATAACCACCAATTTGCAGTATTTCCTTCTAGATCTTGTTCTTTGCACAATGTCGGCCTCTGGAGAGACCCACACATAGTCAGAAGTGGACTCCGGGAGACAGGACAGAACTGGAACAGAGACACATGTGATGTCAGCTGTTCTTTCCTGTTCCGCAGGAGCATGGAATCTGAAGAGCTGAGAGTGAAACTCTTGGGAATAGGGAGTGAGGAGTAAAACTTTTCTGTTTCCAACCCGCTGAGGGAATTTATGCTGGAGCATTCCCACAGGGAGGGAGAAACAAGCCAAAGCATGGGGTGAGGAGAGGCTGGAGAAGCCAGGCTCATGAGGATGTGGAGATTTCTAAGACTGACGGAAGATGGGATCAGGGGGACCCACCATGATTTAGGGTCTGAACCCTATCTGTCCCTAGATTGCGACAGGATTTTTGTAGAGACTGGACCATATGCACTAAAGAATTGAGAGTAGCTTCAAGAGCCTAATGTCAAGAATGCTGTCAACAGAAGAAACACCAGAGACAATTGACAATGCTGAATATTGGAACAACCAGAACCCTTATGCGTTGCTGGTGGGAATGAAAATGATAGTTACTTTGAAAAAACAAAGTTTGGGCCGGGCTCGGTGGCTCAGCTTGTAATCCCAGCACTTTGAGAGGCCGAGGCAAATGGATTGCCTGAGCCCGCGGGTTTGAGACCAGCCTGGGCAATTTGATGAGACATTGTCTCTACAATAAATCAAAAATTAGCCGGGCGTGGTAGCGTGTACCTGTAGTTCCAGCTACTTGGAAGACTGAGGTGGAAGGATCGCCGAATCCAGCAGGTAGACCCTGGGGTGGCCTTGAGCGTGTCACTGCACTCCAGCCTGGGCGACAGAGTGAGACTCCAACTCAAAAAAAAAAAAAAGAAAAAGAAAAAAGAAAAAACAAAGTTTGAATGTGTCATACAAAATTAAACGTATAATTACCATATGACCACTCACAGATATTCATCCAAGAGAAATGACATGTCCAGACAAAGGTTATATGTGATGTTTCCAGCAGTTTTATTCATAAACACCAAAGACCAAATATATCAAATACATTCATCAACTGGTGAACACTTAAACAAATGTTAGCATATCTATACAATGAAAGGCCTCTCAGCAATAAAGTCCTGATGTACACAACAACATGAATGAATCTGAAAAACATTAATTCTAAGAGAAAGAAGCCGGCCGGGCTCGGTGGCTCAGCCTGTAATCCCAGCACTTGGGGAGGCCGAGGTGAGAGAACTGCCTGAGCCCACAGGTTCGAGATCCACCCAGGCAACTTGGCGAGACCTTGTCTCTACAATAAATCAAAAATTAGCTGGGCGTGGTAGCGCGCGCCTGTAGTTCTGGCTATTTGGAAGGCTGAGGCGGAAGGATCACCGGAGCTCAGCAGGTTGAGGCTGCGGTGGCCGGGAGCATGCCACTGCACTACAGTCTGGGCAACAGAGTGAGACTCCAACTCAAAAAAAAAAAGAGAGAAAGAAGCCAAACACAAAATACTACATACTGCAGGATTCCATTCATATGAAATTCTACAAAAGGTAAGCCACAGTGATAGAAAGAAATCAGTGGTGTCCTTGGGCTGGGAGCTGGAGGAGGGGATTAACCACAAAAAGGTTAAGAGAACTATTGGGGGTAACAAATGTTCTATGTGATGACTGTGGTGGTGGTACATGACTGTGTACATTTGTCACACCTCTTTAAATCATATACTTAAAATTGGCAAGTTTTGCCTTAACTATGCCTTAATAAAAAATTATACTTTGGTTGACCAAAAGTTTTAAATTCAACTAAAAAAAAGTGAGAAGGAAATTGATATTAGGATTAATAAATGAAATATAACTATATTTAAAGAGTTTTTAAAATTTTTTTTTTTTTAGTTGGAGTGCAGTGGCATGCTCACAGCCACCCCAGCATCGACCCGCTGGACTCAGGTGATCTTTCCACCTCAGCTTTCCAAGTAGCTAGAACTACAGGTGCACGCTACCACGTCCAGCTAATTTTTTTATTTATGGTAGAGATGAGGTCTCACCAAGTTGCCCAGGTTGGTCTTGAACCTGTGGGCTCAAGCAATCCTCTCACCTTGGCTTCCCAAAGTACTGGGATTACAGGCTTGAGTCACCACCACTGGCTAGTCTTTTTAATTTTTAAAATAAATGTTATGGTGTGTATTTAAGGTATACAATGTGAACATGATGTTATGGGATACATATGGATAGCGAAATAGCTACTATAGTGAAGCAAATTAACATATTCATCATCTTACATAGTTATCTATTTTTTTCTTCTGCATCCCACCCCCCTAGTTTTTTGGTTTGTCTGTTTTTGCAGCATGAGCAGCTAAAATCTACTCACTTAGCAGTAATCTCAAATGCAGTACAATTTTATTACCTATAATCCTCATATTATACATTTGATCTCTAGACGGGTTCATCCTACGTATTTGCTACTTTGTAACCTCTGACCTACATCTCCCCAGTTCTCGCTCCACCCCACTCCCTGCCCCAGTAACTACTGTTTTAGTATCTAACTCTGCATATTTGACGAATTTTTGTTTAAAATCCCGTGTATGAGTGGGATCATGCTATATTCCTCTTTGTGTGCCTGGCTTATTTCACTAGGCATACTGTTCTCCAGGCTCATCCAAGTTGTGGCAAATGGCAGAAGTAGAGTTTTTAGAAAATCATTAGGGAACAGCTTTAAATAAATACATTTTAAAACTTGGCTGAGGCTGGGCACAGGAGCCATATCTGTAATCTCAGCACTTTGGGAGGCCAAGGTGGGAGGATCACTTAAGCACAGGAGTTCAAGACCAGCCTGGGCAATATAGCAAGACCCTGTCTCTATTTAAAAAGAAAAAAGTGTTTTCTTTAAAACTTAGTTGAAATGAGCAAAGTTTCAGAAAATTATAATTTAATTAACTGAATCTATACAAACCTTTTTTTTTGAGTCGGATTCTCACTGTCATCTAGGCTGAAGAGCAGTGGCATGCTCATGGCCACTGCAGCCTTGGGCTGCTGGACTCAGGAGATCCTTCCGCCTCAGCCTTCCAAGTAGCTGGAACTA